>JAQQZX010041455.1:0-12500 GCA_030068355.1 Notoglanidium maculatum | reverse complement strand
AACAATAGGTAACTTTGCGACGTTACAACTCCAGGCTTCCTGATTTGATCCTGACTCCTCGGCTTACTCCTGTTTTTCTTCGTCTTTTTCTCTCTATGTCCACCTTCTCTCTTTCTAATTTGCTCCTACTACCCCAGAACATGCTGGTCGATGGTATGCTAAATTGCACTTAGATGCGAATCAGTGTGTGCATGGCACTCCACAATGGACTGGTTTTAAATCCAGAATGGATCCCTGCCTCATGCAGAGTATTCCCAGGATAAGCTCTGGATCTACCTTGACCCTGACCAGGATAAAGCATTTACTGAAAGTGGCTTAACAAATAAATGAATTCTCCTCTCTTTTCCAACTTTTGAAAAGCTTTGGCTCATCAGAATGTGATGTCACCTTATAGCTTAAACAACCTTCCCTGAAAATGGCAGAGGCTTCAACAGTTCAAGAACATAGATGTATAAAGTAAGTAATTAAATCCACATTCCCTGTCATTTTCTGGTGTTGACCTTGCACAAACATTGTTAATCTATCTGAAAGATGTTTAGTCATTGTCTGCATTTCCATAGAGACTCATTTCTGAGTCTGAGGAAATGAACCGCTCCAAGTAGAATCGCTGGACTATCATCGTCTAATTATTGTAATTCTGATCTCAGAAAGCTATTTGCTCTATGGTGATCTGCAAGGAATAAAAACGTGACTAGGCATGCTGTTGAAGGAACGACAGGTTGGTATGGCGCAGTCTTGATTATTTTCCAATAACAGCAAGTATCCCAGATTTTTATACCATTTTATACCATCTTATACCATGTCAGTGCACCGATTATTAAAATTTCTTATTGTATATCACACTTTATTAATGTGTAGGTGCTATAAAACATCTGCAAAACAAGTTAATTCCTGTCATCATTAATAGCAGCTGTAAACAGTCATTCCCTCACATTCTCTTGACGTTAAAAGGATAAAAGCTTACTCCAAAGTAACCACAACTTTTGTGCTTAGACTTTCCCTGACTGACTGTTACATAGCAACTGATATGAGGGGTCCTTTAAAAATGTTACATAAATGTCTCCATAAAGAAATCTTGTATGTAGAAAAGACCCAGTGTGAGTTTTTAAGTATAGAAATGATAATGTATTAGAAAGGATGCATTATTATGAACCTGTGATTTACCTTGCAGCTGGCACTACTGTCAGAACTGCTGTTATAGGAAATTAATTGACACCTTATAGCCATTCAGATTTGTGGATTAATAAGGGCTGTGGTATAATATGCAGGAACATTATAGTGAAAACATATGTTGTGATTCCCACCTAGGTGCTTTTAGAGGAAATTAGACCTTACAGACAATGTGGAGGACACAGGTGGACCCAATAGATGCCCAATTTTATCAAATGAATTTCAGTAACGTTAGCCACTTTAATAGGAACACTGGTACACCTGCTCACTTATGCAGTTCTCTATGCTGATATTTGATGTGAACATTAACTGAAGCTTTTGACCTGTAGCTGCATGTTTTATGCATTGGCTAACTGGATAACTGCATAAATGATTAGATGTATAAGTGTTCCTATTAAAGTGGATGGTGAGAATATGTTTAATTTAAGACTTTGTGGCATAACACTAGACCGCACAATCTTCTCTAGAATGCAAACCAACATGTGGCTCCTAGACTGATTTCCTCTTGCTTAAAAAAATCAATTGGCTGGTCTTCTGGCTTTATTGACATTAAACATAGGGAGTAGTGAGACAAAGGAGAAAACTAATAGGCAGATAAGGATCCTACTGCTGGTGAGATAACATATATCTGCCCAAAGGCTGAGGTTCAGAAAAACATTATCGTAGGAAATGAAGCACCATTCAGGAAAGACAATGGCAGGTCATTAGAGAGCTCACCAAGCAACAATCACATTTCATTACAGCATTAATTTGTTTCTGTTTTGGGTGAAGTATTGTAGTGAAGAATAATCCAGACAAATTTATAAAGGCAGGTTTTCCCCTGCATTAGCCAGAAGTAGTAACTGGTCATGACTGCTGAGTGTGTTTTGGAGAAGCATGATATTTTGAAATTGAGGCTTGATTTTGGACTACATGGATGAATTAATTGGTTACAGGAAATCAGTGTTCTCAGTTAATGTTAAATAGCCAGTATTGTTTTTGCTGGAAATGGTCATTTAAACAATATGCCAGGAGGAAAGAAACAACTAATTTCATTTATTAGAACATCCCTCTCTTTATACATAACCATTTTAATATCTGAGGTAGTGCAGGGTCAGGCTGTTCTCCACGGTTTTTAATGGCAAAGAGTTAGCATGGAGTTTTATTTAATTTTTTTTCACTATAGCAACAGAATTCAAGTCATAGCCTACAGCATTATTTAAACACTGCTGTTGGTTGGAAATAACCATATTTCACTCTGTGTAGCAATAGCGTCTTTGCAGAGTTCAGGAAACAATTATGATTTAGAAAAACTGCAGCTCATGTATTTGATGCATGTAAATGTTCAATTACTGTGTAGTCTATATCCTTGTCTCTAATCCACAAGACAAAGACTTACATGACTGAATTCACAGTTGAACATGTGGTCAGTTGTTGCAAACAAGCAAGTGTACAGTAAGGAGCTTGTTCAAACAGAACCACATCTCAGTCAGAGGCACAGAGTGTGCAAGTACAGTATATATATATATTTTTTTAGATTTTTATGGATTTATATGTCAATGTCATTTTCTTTTTATTATGATAGCCATGTAGCCAATATAATAAGAACTTGATACTTGGACATATTATTTAGCGACCTGTCACCAGAGTAAGGAACAGCAAGAGTGTGTATAACATTGTGTAGAATGTCAAATTCAGTTCATTTAAACAACTGGCCTACTGAGATTTCTGTTTTTCCCACTTCTAATACACCAAATTCAGTATATGAATGTACACCGATCAGCCGTAACATTAAAGCCACTGACAGGTGAGGCGTATAACATTGATTATCTCGTCATAATGGCACCTATCAAGGGGTTGGATATATTAGACAGCAAGTGAACAGTCAGTTCTCGAAGTTGCGGTATGGGAACCAGGAAAAATGGGTAAGCATAAGGATCTGAGGCCAAGGGCCAAATTGTGATGGCTAGATGAGAAAGTGTTCAGGAATGGTTTGAGGAACATAATGAAGAGTTCAAGGTGTCAAGGCCTCCAAATTAAAGAAAAAAATCAAAATCTGATGCTAACATGTTGGTGCCAGATACAACAGCACACCTTCAGAGGTCTTGTAGAGCCCATGCCTTGATGGGTCAGAGCTGTTTTGGTGGCACAAGGTGGTTTAAAAGGTTATGGCTGATCAGTGTATAAATCACATTTTATGTGACGTTAAATCCTATACTCTGTGAAATGCTACAAAGCTGTGAAATTACAGTACTAGGTATAATAACACATGAATTAAAATGTATCTCATGAAAAAATTTAAGCCATCAGCCCATACAGTTTTCCCACTGTGCTATTGAATGCTTTAATGGCAATATCTTTAGAAAGAATTAATTCCTGTGACCATTACACTGAGCTCTGCACACAAACACACTTAACCATTACTTGCATGTGCCTGAGGAACATAGAGCACAGTTGTTGTCTGAAAAGGTCTCATAAGAGCAGCTGAACCACAGCCGTCCTTGCTGTGAGATTCCCAAAGAGTCATGTTAATATAATGTGCAAGCTTCATAGGATCTGCCATTACTGGCTTTGACAATACTAGGCACAAAATGCAGACTTGCTGCTGTTTTATTCTCATGACAGCAGGCATTCAGTTTTAGGGCAGCATGCAATTTCATGGAATACCTCAACGGGAGACAAAATGACAGAACAGACGGCTTAAGAAAGGGCATGCTGCTCAGACCCACAGTGTAGTGTTGCCAAGGTACAGGCCAACTGATCGAGATGATGATGTATTATCCAAAGGAGGCACCAACACAAGTGTTGGGGCATGCATTGCCATTGAGGCCTATGACATCGGTTCTTGGGTTGGTGGAATCCATATTGTGGAAGGAAATTTTTTTTTGTTTGTTTGACTGGTCAGAAAAAGCATCATTAACAAATAAAATAATAATCATTTCTTTAATAAAAAGAGACACTGCATTTTCAGTTTAGCCTTGAAATACGGCAGGAAATAAGGAACAGTCATGGAGATCAAATTATGGTGATCCATGATACTTAGAGATCATCTGGAAGAGAGTACTAGAGGACCTAAGGGTTTGAGATGGGAATTAAAGTATATAAATTCTGAGTTGAAGTGTGAAAAATCCTTCAGTGGAAAAGTTGTATGTGCTTAAATGGGAATTACACAGGCTGCCAGTGTAACTGTCAGATATATCAATAATAAAGATAATATACTGTAATTCTATTAATAAATACTAAAAAAGCAATATGGGGTTTAAAAGAAAGGTTGTAATAAAAAAAGGCATGTAATGTAATACAAACAATACCATGGCTGCAATTAACAGAGACATCTTCAATATTCAGAGGTAAGAAACAGGGATTCAGGTCCAACAAATTATTTTTCCATCCATCCATCCATTATCTATACCGCTTTATCCATCTGGGTCGCGGGGAAGCTGGAGCCAATCCCAGCATCTTCGAGCGAGAGGAACAAATTATTATTATTTTTTTTAAATCAGAATGTTATTTAAGTTAGATTTTAAATCCAAATTTTAAGAGCTAAATTTTAAACCATGAATTCAGTGCTATGATGGACATGTTACTGATATAAACCTGAATGTCTTTTAATCTTTTTCAGGAATGGAAACTAAAGCTGCATTACTGAATTATTAACTAGGTGTTTAAATAAACTTCTCTGCTGCTAACAAAACAATGGAGCTGGCACACAAATAGCAAATCCAATAATTTTTCAAGTGAATTAATTCAGTTAAGAAGCCAAAACATGCAGCAAGATAACAAGAAGTAAACAAGTCTACATAAAATGACTAAAAAAACAATATACAACAGCAAACCAATTAGCACGCTAAAAATTTTAAATAATGTTAAAATAATGCATATGCTAATGTTTTAACCAGCGGATGCATTAGCTAACTGATACAGTACATGGTTGACAAACCTATGGGTTTCTTTCACTGAGTAAAATACTTTTTTTTTTTCAATCACAAAATTTGCTGGCATAAAGTGCCTTGAATATTTTCCTCCTTGAATTTACTCAAATTATGAAATACAAGTTTTTGTTTGTCAATAATTTTGCAAACTATATTTATCACCACTTCAATATAATTGGCTATTTTGTGTAGATTCATGGCATATAAGTCCAGTTCAATTCCATGTTGTAACTCTACAAAATATGAAAAAAGTTCAAGGGGTGTTAATACTTATGCAAGGCACTCTATGAGCACAATGTACTACCACCAAAGCAATTCTTCTCTACCAGTACATACTTGCCAGCATGCTAATCATCACATTGGCGTTTCTCTCGCTGAAACAGCATGACTTAAGCTCTTTGCAGTTTTTAATTCCTTATGCTACCTCCCTGTGACTGTACTACATACTATTCTCACACATTTGCACATGAACATACTCTGACACTTTACATGACAGCAGTAGACTGCTGTATATCACTGGCAGCTGAACACTCTGAACACTGCTACTGTTTTATTACACTACTATACCTCTGAGTGTAGAGTGTCACTACAGCATCATGCACAGCAATGATTTGATTTTCCAATGTTAAGCCAAAGTGTTAAATATAGAGATGAACTGACACTGTAAAGATATGGTTTAACACTAAAGGACTCAATTTCATAAGAGAGTTGGTGTCATTGAGAAGTGCTCCTCCTACAGAGTAATGAAACCACTCGTTGGTGTTACGCAGAGTTAATTTTTAACTACGTATAGAGTTATTTTAACACCGCATCTCAGTTGTATTGTTGACAGTGTTAAATTAACACTGCAAAGACTAGGCCAAAATAAACACCAGCATAGTGTTAAAATGAAACACTACCAGAGTTGATTTAACACTATAGAATGTGCTGTGTGTGCACTACTAATTACACTGCCCCTAGAACCTGTACATACTATATCACTGTATTTCCTCTTATTCTATACAGTATTCTAATATTTCTGTTATGTACATATCCTCTATTCATATAATGATGGGAGGTACAAGTCTATTGTACTGCACTGTTACAATTATAATTAGAAAGGTTCTCTTCACTTATCTTCTCTTCTCTTCTCGCAAACCTAATTTCACTGTACGTCTGCTTTGACAATCAAAATAATTTGCTGTATTCTGATTTTACACCATTCTGTTCTATTCTGCCCGTTATATTGAACTTAAATCTGATTCGATTTGTTTCCGTTTAATTATATTCTATTCTGTTTGGTTCTGTTATATTGCATTCTACTGTATTCTATAAAAACATATTCTGCGATACTTGTACAATGGCAGTAGAGATATTCTATTCTACTCCATTCTGTTCTGTTGTATTCAGCTTTATTCTGTTCTGCTACTGTACATTCTGTTCATTTCTATTCTACTCTGTTCTGTTCTGTTCAAAGCTATTCTACATTATTCTATTCTGTTCTGGTCTATTTTATTCAATTTGAACCTGTTCTCTTTTGTTCTGCTTGATCCTCTGCTCTCCGGTTCTGTTCTAAGCAGTTCTATTATATTCAGTTCTATTCTACTGCTTTTTGTTCTTTTCTATTATATTTTGTTCAGATCTGTTTTACTTTATTCTGTTCTATTTTATCATATTCTGTTCTATTTATAATGTTTTTGGTTCTATTCTATTCTATTCTATTCTATTCTATTCTGCGTCCCAGTCTTCATTCTACAAAGAAACAGCCAAGTGCAACTCTTTCACTGACCCTGTGCTTCTCTTAAATAAACATGTTAAAAATAGGGACGACCACAGTGACAGTGAGTCTGCTCAACTTTCTAAAAGAATTCTCCCATGCAGCTCTCAGTAACCTACATTATAACCAGCAGTTCATTCACTGTACTTACCGTTTGCCAAGTACAGCTGTAGATCCACCATGTCAGCAACACGACTCTGAAAGTTGAAGAAATCCTAGAAAGTACCATGTTCAGCATTCAGGGAGACTTCAGAAAATAATAGAGATGTAAACGCTTAGTCTAGTAGAGGCTTGTGTATTCGGGTCAGTCTTCACTGCTACATCATGTGGAGTCTACACGAATGTTTAATTATTAATCGAGCACCGGATTCTCCCTCGGTGACAGCAGTGGTGTGCAGAGTGGGTGGCTTTCCTGAAGAGGACTGATGGAGTGAGCGGTGTGTGCCAGAGACGCACAGTGCACTGCTGCAGCAGCACCTCCCCGCCTCGCGCGCACTCCCGCACAACCCGCATCACATTAACACACAGCAGTAACATACAGCCACGCACGCGAATCTGGAGTAATATGCACGGGTGTACAGAGCAAAGTCTTCTCTGTAAGGTAAGTATTGACTTAAGATCAGACTTATATGAACACTTAGAGTAAATAAAAAAAACGAAACAATAAAAACATAAATAAAATAAAAAAAAAAACAGTAAGTGTAAGAGCTAATTCAGCATTATTTTTGCTTTGTATTCAGTATTTTTCACTATCACATTTCTTGAATTGATAACCTGTCAAAAACCAAATCAAATGGATAAGTACAAATCAAATGGATAAGTACAAATCAAATGGATAAGCTTGATGAAAACTCTGAACATTTATTATTGCATTAATACAGTTTTCATTGTATTATATATAAATGTATTAGATAAATAAAAATATGGTAAATATATAAAACATGGGCTATGTCACAATAAGGCTTCCTCTTATAAAAAAAAGTTTATTCTAGGTAAATGCTAAAGGCTTAAATCATGTACAATAAATGAAAAAGAATTATATATATTCTATATGCAATTCAACATTATGAATCCACCTGTTGGTATTTTTTTAGCAGGTCAGAGGAAACCAGAAAAATCCTGAGGACATTTGATAGTCCACACAGACAATAACCTGAGATAATGCTCAAACTCGGGGTCCGGGAGCTGTGAGGCAACAAGGCTGCCTGCTGCACTACCGTGCCACCCACAGCTAATATTGATCTAAAACAGAAATGTTTAGGATCAAGGTCAAGCAAGGTCAATATTCAACTTTTCTCACCCTGAACAAGTGGAAAAAGTATGAAAAATGCCCTGGAGAAATATCAAGCTTGGGTAAACAAGCTGGCATTGATTTGTTGAATGTCATGACACCGATCAGCATGACCTTTTCAATATTAAGAACCAAAATGTGAAATGCCATGACCTCTTACTTGTATTTCTAGGCACGAAACATTTACAGTCACACACAAACACAGTTTTGTTAGTTTCTTCTGTATGACTGAAATTTATACTCTGTTATCTATTCCAGTAGGTATTATCAGAGTATATTTATTTATCATTTATTTCATTCAGATATAGGTAAGGAATGATATACACAGGTCATGCTGTTATAGGAAAGTAATCAACAACAGGGCGGTGTGGTTTACTGTGGTTTATTCCACTTATACCACAGCAATTTGCTATTTATTAAAAATGACATATCATACTTTTTTATATGTTTTTTAGTTGCATGTAAAGTTGTGGAACATCCATGAAACATGTTAGTCTCCCTCCATCCTGAAGATAATATAACATAAAAGATCTGTTTATGTGGAGTGTCTGTCATCCCTGTGAATGTGGTGCTATTATAAAAACAACAACAGTGAAAGAATAAAAATGTATAGAAAAGTAATCAATACCTTCTTACCATTCAGAATCAAGAATTCAACAACAATATGGATTAATGCACATTTATACCAGCATAATTGAATGTTTCTACTAATTTGCTCCTGTCTAATGGAAAGAGAAAAGCTTACATCCATTGTATCAACTCTCACTCATACATCATACTGTCCCTGAAAAATGCTTGACCATACTCTAATTATTTTGGGTCAGCGGGGATTAGAAGGAGTGAACTTATGATCACTGTTGAGCATTTGTTCTACTAAATCTGACCCTCAGGGGACATTGCCTGTAAGGGGACATGGTCGTGTGATGTTTTTATTCAAAATATTATCTTAGCTGGACAGTAGAACCCTGTGGCATTCAGCTGCCTCATGCTGAGACAAAAAAGGAGTGAGAGAGAGAAAGAGAGAGAGAGAGAGAGAGAGAGAGAGAGAGAGAGAGAGTAGAATGAAGAGCAAGTGAATGAAATTTGAACATGATTTCTTTTTCCAGCTTCAATTTTTTATGATCTTAAAGTATATATTGGTTCATAGAAATGCAGAGCCGGAATACACATCAGCATTAATAGTGATACATACAAAATACACACAATTGCTGCATATAAGAAGTGGCCTATCTATGATGTGCATAGTGTACAGTGCATGTCATGTGGAATATGTAGAAGGACTGAACCAGCAGACTACTCCACGTCTTATAGCAAATAGTCATTGTTTTTCTCATCTGTTTGAAAGTATGTTTCTAAATCTCAAGATATTGACAGAGCTTGGTGAAATTGACACTTCTGGGATTCATTATCTAGTGCTGATACCAGATGTTTGTAAAGAGTGTATCCACAGTGAATTGTACATACATTTGTTTAAAAAAAAAAAAAACAACCTGAAATTATTCAAGCTTAGGTGTATTGATCATTTTTAAATACTAAATGATATTTCTACAATTTCATCCTGAAACTCAATAGTACCTCTTGAAGTGCATGGACACGAACAGAGGATAAACCTATTGACCCAATTAGGACAGATTTCTAGCTGTTATAAAACCAGTCCCTCATGGAAACTGTAGTTTATGTTACTGTACTTATACTGTAGTATATCCATTACTGTACAAAAGTCATGAGGCACCCCCTACCCTTAATTTCTTTTTCTTTTGCTAGGAAAATGAGACAATAGGTACAGTGATTTATTGCAACATGTGCAAACATACATGTAAATACAGTGTATCACACAAAGAGAGTTTGTCTAATTCTAATGAGCTTTATTTGGTATGACCGCCATTATTCTTCAACACAACCCGAACTCTCTTAGATGAGCTTTCTTGTAATTACTTTAAGTAGTCTTCAGGAACAGTTCTCCAGGCTTCTTGAAGGACATTCCAAAGCTCTTATTTGGATGTTGACTGCCTTTTGTTCTGTTCTCTGTCAAAATGATACCAGACTGCTTCAATAATGATGAGATCTGGGATTTGAGGGGGCCAATCTATGACTGATAGCGTTCCATCGTGTTTATGCAGGAAGCCTGGAGAAATGTATCTCAAGACTACAGTACAAAATACAAGAAAGTCTGGCTCTTTGGCAGCAAAATATAAAGACTTTTGCACAGTACTGTACATTACTGCACATTAGTATATACATTACTGTACATTATACATGCTACAGTACTATACTATATAGTTTGATGTACATTATATAAGTTATTGTATATTATATATGTTAATATACATCAGTATAGGCTACTGTACTTTTGTGTATAAGTTAATATACATGATTATATATTAGTATATTCTATATACATGTATAAAGTATGTCTATATATACATGAGTATATATTAGTATATGCTAGTGTACATTTGTATATACAATTGCAGATATATATATACAATACTGTATATATATATCTGTACTTCAGCATATAAGTTTTTGTAGGTTAGAATACTGCATTTTAGTATGGAAGTTGCTATACAATGATATTCAACCTATTTTAAAGTGGTATATAAGTTATTGTATAACTTAGTATATAAATATTATATTCTAATAGGCATTAGTATATAAAGATTTGAATATTAGTGCATAAAGTTACTGAACATTACTTTACAAGTTACTGTATATTTGTATATATTACTATATATTAGTACAAGACTCACTCATCAATATGCATACAAATAGATTTAGGCATAAATTGTGCATATGCCTACTATGCATAGAAAGTCATTTAACAAGTTATTGTGTATGAGACTGTACATATACTGTGTTTAGAACTCCTCTTGACCATGCATATGCCGAAAATCTCATGTCCACATGTCACTTACTGTTGCATAATTACTGACTATGGTGCTCACAATAACGTTCATACAGGTAACATAGATGAAATGTAAAAGAAAATGAGATAAAAGTTACATCTCAAGACTGAATGGGATGCTTAAAGTTTTGTCACATGCAGCTTTGCACAGGGATCATGTTTTTAAAGAGCACAGGAAACTCTTTGCTGAGAGTGATGAGTGCCTCATCAGTCGATTTTGTTCGCCCAGTGCAATTTCAGTTGATCTCTGCCAGCAACTTGCCCCACTTTTAGATAGGCCAACAAAATGCACTAATAGCATCCCTATGCACACTCTAATGCTTTCTGAAAGTTTTTAGCCATGGGCACATTTCCATGACAACTTGGGGAAAGGTATGAAATTTCCCAGCTAACTATGAGATGAATAATGACACGTCTTACATGGATTCATATCGCTTATGCATCAGCGCATTACATTTTCATCAGCAGCAGAAAATACAACAGTAATGAAGGGTTTTTCATTCCAGTGCAGGCTTTCTAAATGTAATTGGAGCAATACTATAGATTGCACACATGTAGCCATAAAGTCACCCTTTAAAGGAATGTTGTTTACCATATATGGTGATTTGGGGGCGTTCCTTTATGTAAATGTGTAAGGTTGTGCATACTCGCATGTGATAAATGACAATTGTTTCTGTGTGTACTGGTGGGTCTTATGCACAGAATATGAACTTGTTCTGCACATGCTTTAATAAATGTGCCTTCTCATTTGAGTAAGACATCAAATTAAATTTTCAGTTTTAATTAAAGTGCAACACCTGCTCTGTCATCTGAGCGACCTGTCGTTTTTCATTTGAAAGGCATTTCTCAAATAGGCAAAGATGAACATCGGGGAGTTTATCAGAACCACCTGGTTCACTTAGACGTCTGTTATCAGTACTGAAAATATTTTCTTTGAGTAAATGAAATGGAAAATTTTGAATCTGTTATGCATGTTCAGTGCTTTAAAAGGCCTTGGACATGACATCCTAGGAGGTGAAAAGGCATTAGCACCATTCTGAGGCCTTATATAGTGACTGCATAATACATTTTGGACTTTTCAAGCAAAACTCAATGCTACCTAGGAGTAGAATAAATGAATTCCCATTGCACAATTTTCTCCTTTCATATACAGTCCATCTCCAACTTAAAGGTGAAAAATATTTGCTCCTAATCCACCACTTAGCTGTAATAATTACAAACCACTGATCCTTTTACCATGAATAGACTGACTAATGTAGCTTGCAGGAAAGACCTCATTCTGCTGAGAATAATTATATGTAATACTAAAATAAATTAAAGTGGTTTATTCTTATTAAACATGCATATGCTTGCATGGGGCGGCACAGTGGTGTGGTGGTTAGCACTGTCACCTCACAGCAAGAAGGTCCTGGGTTCGATCCCCGAGTCACCCAGGGTGCCTTTCTGTGCGGAGTTTGCATGTTCTCC
>JAQQZX010041357.1:0-13913 GCA_030068355.1 Notoglanidium maculatum | reverse complement strand
GGGTGACCCGGGGATCGAACCCAGGACCTTCTTGCTGTGAGGCGACAGTGCTAACCACCACACCACCATGCCGCCCTATTTCAATATAGTTATCAGATTTTTTATAGTGGTTACTGCAAAAAACTGTGAAACAACTCTTTAAACTTGAAAAAAATATACTTTCATGAACCTTACATACAATTTAAGTTTTGTTTTGGCCATTACATGAAATATCATATCTGAAGGTGAGGCAAAATATATTTTTAGTAACTGAGCAGAAATGCAAAGGAAAGAAAAGGCAATAAACCCAGATGATAAATCAGAAGGCTTACAGCAGGGCATGCAGCAGATGAGAAGATCAGAGCAACTGAAGTTTGACATGTTATCTGACTGTCTTTTCAGTGGGAACTCTCCAGCAATAGCAGAAAATAATCCTAAATGTAATTATTTTACTTCAGTATTGTTACAAGAATGTGAAATTAAGATGCATACAATGCCATGAAACAGACTTAATATTTTGTTAGATATGACAATTTATTAATTTAATTTTAATTTATGATAATATTGTATGGGTCAAATTACATCTTAACAATGACAAAAAGGGTTGTAAACCGAATTTTATATTACTGTCTGGATTTTCTGTTTTGAGTATAAATATATATTTATGTTTTGAGGTATACATATCTATAAGTCTAAAAGAAACAGAAAACAGTTGACTGCATGACAATGACAAAGAATGTGTTGGTTTATTGAATGCATATATGCACAAAGCCAATCCAGTTTAAAAGCGTAATGGAATAGCAGTCTAGTTTGATTACAAACTTAAAGTATAATTCATGAGTTCAATTTAAATTATATAAGAGAAAATTAGACTATAAACAGAAAATCTGTGAGAGTTTTTGGTACAGATCTCCATCATAAGTGTCTACAATACAGTAAACAGTGAAAATGGTAACAGGCATTTAAGGGCAGCCATCAGGGACAAGTATTAGATAGAATAAGCAGCTAGTGGGAGAGCTAAAAGATACCATGTCCATTACCTTCTTATCTTTGAGGGACAGTAAGGCCCCAGATCTTAGCTCTTTGACCTGTGGCTCTACCAAACCTTTGAGCTCTATGTCCTTAACCAAACACTTCTGGAAAACCTGAGAGGGGGAGAATATATGCAGGGGATTAGGTCCCTGTTCCTATACTATAGTAACCTATAGTGCATGGTCTGCAGGGCAAACATCTACCATTCCTACCTCATTAGGAATGACTGTAATGACATCCATCTCGTTACTGCACAAAAATCAGCTTACTGTAGAAAACTGCCATTTAGTCTCAGAATTTACAATTGACACTGCAGTTAAAGCCTAGCCCGCATGTACACTAAACTGAGTAAAAGCCGTTGCACAAAGGCTGTGAAACTGACAGACGAACAATTCATATAATCACAAAATCCAAATAAACACATGAAAATCACATGGTCATAAAGATCAGTTAAAAATCTCTATAATGAAGCTGTACTTGTGCATTGTTAATGTTATGTCAGCTGAATGTGGGGTGCCATTATCTGAGTGGAGATTTAGATCATGTCTGCATTGAGACTAGTGTAAGTTCTTATATGAGGCAATGAAAATACTCATTTCAAATATCGGTGTTATTTCAATAGAAGGACCTATCTTTTAAATGGTGGACATTCTTACACATCAATCTGTATGTGTTTTTTGCCATCAAACAAATAACACACCTGTTTTGTTGGGCAGTGGCCTTAATTAATTTCAAGAGGCTCACACAGAGGACAAGGCATTTTTAGAGTGAAACTGTCTGAGAAATAGAGCCCCACCACTACAATGAACCAAGAGCAAAAACACCCTACAGGCACAAGCAAAGCCACCCATGTCACCAGCACTACAGATGAACAAATGCCAATTCCACCATATGTAGTGTGTGAATGTGTGTGTATGTGTAGGTGTTTATTTGGTTAGGATCAGATGTCCTAACAAGGATAGGAATATTTGACAGTTCAGACCTTGTGGGGACATCTGACTGGTTATTTTAAGGAAAACTACTTTTTCACAAAAACTACAGTTGTTTATTTAAAAGGCTAAAAGAGCCAAAATGTTTTATTTCGGTTGGTGAGGTTCAGACTTAGGTTGAGGAATAGCATTAATTGGGTGTACTAATTATGTCAATGGAAGGATAGTAAGACAGACGTGTATGTGTGTGTGCGCGTGCGTGTGTATACAGTACCACTCAAAAGTTTGGACACACCTAATTCAAAATTATTTCTTTATTTTTATTATATAAAATGCACTTAATGTCTTAAAGTAATGGTGGACTGTCATTTCTCTTTACTCAGTTGAGCAGTTCTTGACATAATATGGATTACTACAGCTGTGGAATAAGGCTATTTACTGTACATCATCACTACCTCAACACAACAACTGATGATCTCAAATGCATTATGAAGGCAAAAAATTCCACTAATGAAGTTTTGACAAGGCTCAGCTGTTATTTGAAAAGCATTCAGATGACAACCCTATAAAACTGGTTAAGATAATGCCGATAGTATGCAAAGCTGTCATCAAGGTAAACGCTAGCTACTTTGAAGAATCTAAAACATGAGACATGTTTTGTTTTTTAAATACCATTTTGTATATCACATAATTCCATGTGTTATTTTGTAGTTTTGATGTCTTCAGTGTTATTCTACAATGTAGAAAACACTAAAAATAAGAAAAACCAATGAATGGGTAGGTGTGTCCAAACTGGTAGTGTGTGTGTGTATGTGGTTATGTACACACACACACACACACACACACACATTATATATATAATATAATGTGTGTGTCTGTGTGTGTGTGTGTGTGTGTGTGTGTGTGTGTGTGTCCACCTGAAGTTCTGCCATGATCTTGTCTCCCTCATCCTCCTCTTCCAGAATGGATGAAGCTGTGATAGGGAGAGGAGTGCACAGTTTGGGCTTCACCTCTGGAGAGCTCCTTGGTTTGTGCTGAGGTTCTGAATTTGGAGCCTCGACTTCACCTTCCTTAAGAGTGAAACAAGATTATTAATAAGATTAGATAGAATTATAAATGTAAGACTGCAAGACAGCCAAAACAATCCTAAAACAATAATTTAACACAATGTTAATTCCACACAATTAGTCCTAATCAAACATGAGAAGATGGCTGTAAAATAATGAAACTGTAAACCATATAGAACAGTTTAGCTATTGCCAAATCAAGCACACAAACCAGGGACTGGTGTCTGTTAGTATATTTCAGGTAACTGGCAGATATCTTAATAATACATATACCTGAAGACCACAAGCCTGGCGTATTTGAAGTCACTGTACTAAACATGCTTTATTTGTTTACACTCTGTGGCAACGGGGACATGGTCGAGCATCGGCTGTGGGAGAAGATGAGGCGGGTTGAAATGGCAGGTAACAAGTGATGCACAGCTTCTCACTTGTATGTGATCACAGCCAGTTTACTTGTGTGTGATTTGTTCATCATTTCAGGAGGGAAAAAAGAATGTTGTGAATCTGAGAAAGAGAGCAACAGAGCTGACAGAGGTTGCACATAATGCACACGTACACCCACAGATGTACGGTATCGTATGCGAACCTGTAAAGTGTTGTTGAACTCGGGATGGTCTTTTGTTTTATTTTTTCCATTAAGTGCTGAAGGCATACTGAAAAGTCCTAATTCAAAAATCAAGTCAATTGGCACCAGTGTTTATCACCTCTAAATGGTCGGCTGTTTGAACAGTTTAACCTCATAAAAATATAATTCATAAGTTTGTTCACAATGAAGCTCAGAATTGGCATAAGTTTCTCAAACCCATCATATTTGCAAGTACAAAAGTACAAAAGGTTGTGCAACCATCCATGGGCTTCACCTTCTACCTGCCCCGGGACACATCTTCAGTGATGATCCCAGGGTTATAGGGAGTTTCAGGTCTTTCCACATCAGACACCCTCACCCAGGTGACCCAGCCTTTTACATTTACATTTATGTCATTTGGCAGACGCCCTTATCCAGAGCAACTTACATATATCTTATTCTATACCAGTGAGCAGAGAAGGTAAAGGGCCTTGCTCAAGTGCTGGGATTTGAACTCACAACCTTCTTATAATTAGTTCAATGTCTTAATCACGGAGCTACCACTGCCAGGTTTGAGCAAGCCCATACTTGTGTCCGGGCAGCAACCACCCATGGATCAGCCCTTTTAATCCAATGCCACGTAGTGGCTTTCTCTGTGGCTTCACTCACGGATTTAATGGCCCTCCTCCTTGCCTCTACTATAATGCCCAACTGATTGAGGACTTTGCAGAGTTAACGTCCTGCAAAACCTCTAAAGCCTTTACAACAATGCTGGCACTTCTCCACCAGCTCCTGTTACTTTGCACTCTTCTTCTCATTTGCTTCTTCCTCCTCCTCCTGGGACACCGTAAGTTCCAGCATGATCAGGTGTTCCGTCACCTCAGAAATGATCATGTCTGGCTGGAGTGATGTCACGACAATATGTTGCGGAAACTCCGGCTAATTATTCAGGTCAACATACAGCTGCCAGTCAAGGGCCATAGAGAGGAGTTCAATCTTCATTTTTGATTGTGGGTAGGGTTTCTCTCCAGCTTTCACAAAGATCTTCTTTATGGCATGATGGTACTTACTGGACCGGACGGCAGTGGCTATACTCTTAACAACTGCCCTGAGCATCTGGTCATGGTGCCAATGGTAGAAACCTTCCCCAAGGATCTTTGGGCAGCTGCTGATATTATTAATTATTAGAGTTAATAATTAACTCAGGTTATATTATTAATAATCTAATAATTATTAGAGTCCTTAGAGTTGTTCTAAGGATCCTCTTCCAGACCCTAGATGACATAATGGTGTCTCCCGCTAACCCCAGATGTGTAGGTTTGCTGGACTGGGTAGGACATCGTAGATAGCTGGCACAAAGAACTAGACAGGTTTGAAGTCTTAACACATGATGTTAGACCAGGTAATCCTATGCTGCAGTACACTCTGCCACCTTGTCCATACTCCCTGAGCCCCACTATCCTGCAGACTAGCTCTTCCTCCACTCCTGCACAGACATCTTCCTGGAGAAGATGATGACTCTCCTTGCCCTGAGCCTTGTCAACATGCATGTTTGAAAAGTATCCAACACCCGCTCTGCCAACTGCTATGCTTCTCACCAGCTCTTTCTGCCTTAGGTGTGATTCAACAACCTCCACTGCTGTCCCAATGGAGTCCCTGTACTGTAGGTCTTCTCTTGTGCATGCAACCATGAACTCTTCCATGAGACCACTGAATGGAAGCTGGAGGAAATTACTAGTCCGATACAGAGCTGCGCTGCTGAAGCTGTGGGGGAGTCCCAGCCACATGTGGAGAAAATCACTGATTCTCCTTTCAAGGGACTCAACTGTTGTTACTTGAAGTGCATAAACCGGCAGAGGCCCCAGGACTCAAGGCAGGATAGAATGTTGTTAATTCCATGCCTTGAACCTGCCGGGCAGGCCTGACGTGGTGACATTGGTGAAACACATTTCAATGTCCCTCATGGCCCTCTGAATGGCAGCATTGTCTTTTAGACTTGCATCAAAGAGCTTCCCCAGGCTCTTCATTGGTTGTTCTGTTATACCTCCTAACTCCTGATAATGAAAAGCAGAATTTGTCCACCACCTTGCCCTTCTTCAACACCATGGACCTTGACTTTATCGGCTTAAAACTCCTCATAGCCCATGTGATGAGTTTTTCAAGTCCTTGTAGGATCCATCTACTCCCTGGGGCCAATGCTGTTGTACTCGTCAAGTCATCCATAAATGCTCTGACAGGGGGCTGGCATATACCTGACTTAGACAAGGGGCCTTTGCATCCCATCTCAGCTGACTTGGCCACCATATTCATGGCCAGGGCAAAAAGGATAAAGATAGTCCAACCTGTTATTGTTCTTTTTTCAAGCTGGTGCCAATCTGATGTTTGTGAACCATAAGTGTGGGCCAGGTCCAACCACAATATGACTAGGTCCCTTAATTTTCATGAGCTTCTCTGATAAGCTGCATGACTAACCCAGCATACTCCAAACAACCAGGAACTCCAGGAATCCCACCCTTCTGAACTGAGGGTTCGATGTATTTATTTTTTAGGAGAAACTCTGTCAGTCTTTTGGGAGACAATGCTGAAAAACACATTGTCATCAACACTCAGCAGTGAAATTGCCAGAAACTGACTAAGATGCTTGGAGATTTCCTCTTTGGGGATCCTTACTCCCTCTGCGCACCTCCACTGGTCAGCAACTCCTCCTCTTCACCATATCTCCTTCAAGGTCTTCCTTAAATTATTGTACTTGTGCCAGCCCCACAGCATCTTAGATGTCATTAGGAAACATTGGGAGGAAGGACCGTCTAAGAGCAAAAATGAAATTCAATACATTCTATACCTGAAAGCAAAACCTTGAGTCAACCAACACAGGAGAATTTGTATCAGACCCAAGAAGGGTGATATATGGATGAGAATAAAGCAAGCATTTAATAATCATCTGACAGAAATCTAGTGTATTTACCTGTATTAAAATTAATAGCTATTGTGTGTGTGGTTGCATTATCCAAATGGTTATGTTGTGAACACCCTATAAATTTCGTTCCTAGAACTAATTCAGGTTATTGTTCAGATATTATGCAAGAGGGGCTTATTATATATTCTCATTTATTATTATTATCAAATATATATGTATGGATACTGTTCATTGACTACAGCACAACATTCAATACAATAATCCCCAACAAACTGGTCTCCAAGCTCAAGGCCCTGGGCCTCAACCAACACCTCTGCTCCTGGATTTCCTGACTGACCATTCTCATTCACTCATCCACCCTAATTCTGAACACTGGTTTTAAGCCCCCTCCTGTACTCCTTTTACACCTACGACTGTGCACCTGTCCACAATAAAAACACCATCATTAAGTATGCAGACTATACCACAGTGTTGTTCTCAGATAACAATCAGTCTGCCTGCAAAGAGAAGGTCCAGCACCTGGTGAGGTGATGTTTAGACAATAGCCTATCCCTCAACACTAGTAAGACCAAAGAGCTTATCATTGACATCAAGAAAGTCAGTGGTGTACACACTCCACTCTACATCAATGGAAACATAGTGGAAAGAGTGACAAGCTTCAAGTTGCTGGACATCCACATAACGGAGAATGCTTCATAGACCAACACCACCACAGCACTAAAGCAGCAGCAGAAGTGACAACGGCTATACTTTCTAAACTTGCTAAAGAAAGCATACCTGAGCAAAGGCCTGCTTGTCACATTCTACTGCTATAGCATCATCACACATTGCCTCCCAACATGGTACATCCATGGTACAACAATCTCTGCAGTGGATTATCAACTGCACCCAGAGAGTCAAGCACAATTTAAATAGCTTGACACAACTAATATTACAAGTGGTGTCACCGCATTCAACACAAAATACCACATTTAAAGACTACTGCAGTTTCAAAATAATTTAACCCCTTCATGACAAAGCATCGTTACTACTCAGTAGAGCACCTTTTTGCTGTTATGACCTGCTGCAAACGTGATGCATAGCCAGACACCAGCTTTTGGCGGAGCTCCTAAGGAATCTTAGCCCATTCCTCATGGGCAGTACCCTCCAGCTCACCAGAGATTTTCTATGGGGTTCAAGTCAGGCGACTATGACGGCCACTCTAGAATCTTCCAGGAATTTTTCTGAATCTCGTTGTACAGGTAGAATGAGAGTAAAGGTATTTGTATTTAATGTCCATCTTTGACCTTTTTTTATTAAATCTGAAAATCTGAAATATCCCAAACTGCTTCCTATCTGGTTGAATTTAATATGAAATATACCCATCAGGTACTAAGAATGTGGAAGTAAGAAGTATTGACCTGCTTCTTCTCTCTAGTCACCTGCAGTGGTGCATGAGACATTTTTCCATTTTCTGCCCCCTATTGGACATGTTCACTATGTTATGTGCAAGTATGAAGGCACACAAAAGAGGTCATCATGTATGATGCCTTCCCGGTTCATAAATACTCTGACACCTGAATATAAATCAGGGTGCACACATAAAAACAAACAAAACCTGTGCAGATCCAGACTCCTTCTTGCAGGGGTACATGACCTCTCCTGAGAGGGTGGTGGTGACTCCCATGCTGTTGATGTAGTTCCTGCGTGGGGGAGGTGGAGGGGGAGATTTGTTGGCCTTCTCTGGGCTCTGACTTGTTTTAGTAGCTTTTTCCTGAGATTTTGGTGGTCTCTCCAAGCTAGTTTTGATTGACAGGTTGGGTTTTGCAGGTTTACCGAACACTGCTGGTGCTTTAGTGGCTTTTTCAAGTTGGGGTTTTGGAGCTTTATCAGGTCGTGTTTTAGTGGACTTCTCAGAGCTGGGCGTTTCAGGCTTCTTGTCCTCTGCAAGACAATCAATGCACTCATAAAATAATGCATAGCTACACAACACATCTAGATGTAAATGCCAGAATTTCAGCTTTCATTTCCTATCATCTCATATTAATCTTTTGAGCTTAAAGCCCAAATGTCTTCAGTGTATTGCAAAAACTAATTTGGAATTGGATAAAAGTTGGATAACGAATAAAGAATTGGATTTGCTGTTCCAACACTTTCAGAGGGGACAGTATATTGAGTGAAAATACATTAAGTACAAAAATAGTTGTTTCTTTTTAGCCTACTAAGTGTATTAAGGGCTGCATCCGAATACTCAGTATGTACTAATGTTACTTAAGTACCTACTACCTGACCGTGACTCCAGTACATATTTTGAGTATGTGAACGAATAGTAAGGACATAATTCGGATGTACCATGTTGCCATCTGGCCTTTGACTTTATACCCACATATGCTGTGAAAATAAAAATAAATCTGCCACAAACCCTACAGCGCCTGGCTTCACGTCGGTTTGCCATTTCTCCAAATTATTCCTCTTTTCTCATTTGGAGGCTCCAGTTGAATTATGGGATATTTCAGTGTAGTGTAGTGTGGTACTATGCATGCATTTTCACAATGTTGTACATCATGTCGGTACTGTTTGACTACTATTAATGCCTAAGGAGTATTCGGACACCCTACTGGTGTCCTACTGCTTTTTGCTCACTGAATACAGTACAGCAGTCTGAGTATTCAGATGCAGCCAGGGTGACTGAAAGACTGCATGTGCAAGTGAAAAGTAAGGGGAGAATGACCTCTGACCTTGTGTTGCGGGTGCTGAAGGCTTAGGTTTTTCCACTCGCTCCTCTGTGGCAGAAGGAGGCACTGCAGAAGGGCCTGGCATAATGCTACCCTCAACTGCAACTTCTATGCTTGGTATTCCTCTCAGCATGTTGGCTTCTGCGTCCTGCAGCATCTTCTCAAACTCCCACCCATCATAATGACACATGCTTTGTCGCTTTTCTTCCCACTCTTTCTCAGCCGCCTGGAAACAGAGACAGAGAGAGAGAGAGAGAAAACAAAATAAAGCACAAAATCAAGACAATGAAATAAACAAAACGAGACAGAAAGTGAGTAAGAGAGATGAACTTTACATGAAATCTCTCAAGGTGAACTTAACTATGGTAAATAGAAACCAAAGAGCAAAAACAGTGAGAATGGATCAATGACCTGCCTCTATGTCTAAAAGTAGAAAAGTTTAAGTTTACTATTAGAGGATTGACTATAATCTAGAAACCCCATATGGCACTTGGAGTGCTTTTAAAATTTGACAAATTTGATTACAAGGGTTTTTATAACATTTTAATCTCATCTTCCGCCATTGTGTTGTTCACCATTCGTTTGGTTATGTATAACTTTGTGCAATGTTCTCTCACAGGTACAATAGGTTGGACTGCATAAAGTGTATTACAAAAAAAGAAATGAAAAGATTGTCTTTGAATGAAAACATTGGCAATAGAAGACAACAGAAAAATTTAAAATAAAAATAACTGAGCACCAAGCACTGGACTTTTTCCTTTTGCCTATATTTGCCCGATTTTTGCAACGAGGAAAATCTGCGGTATCTGCTGCTTAATGCACATTTCCTCTGGAGTTCACCTCAATGGATGGGGCTCTGTTTTTGCCCTTGCTGTGACTGATGATCTCCTCGATAAATAGGCTTGAAGGTCCACTGCTGGAAGATCCATTACAATGGGCGTTGCTGAGAGCTACTCCACTGTTGCTGCTCAGTGCTGACGTGTGTTCTGGCTGAGTTGTGCTGCATAACCCAGTATGCCTTGTGCTGCTGGGCTGCTTTGTTGGCAAGTCAGAAGTGGCTGAGGATGAGCTCTGGGCACAGTTGGGTACCAGTGGCTTGGAGTTGACAACCTCTGAACTCACAGAGGATCTCTGATGCTCGAGCACAGTGACTGTGCTGTGGAGATCAGCAGGAGGTGCTGAATCTGCTTCATCTACCACTGTGGTAATGACAGAATCTGAATATTTCAGTATACCCTCTGTGGCACACCTACAAAATATACACATACACAGGGATGCATTAAAAAAGAATCTTATAAATATTCTGATGCATTATGTAAGCATAAACTATTAGTGCTTGACCTGTATCTACATGATTTTATGCATTGTGCTGCAGCCATATGATTGGCTGGATAATTGCATGCCTGAGCATTTATAAAGAACATCTTAAAACCCAATGATTAAATGCAAAATAAATGAAAAATACAAATATGAACATAATTATCAACAACCATAGCTAAAAAAAAGAAGAAGACTGCTACAAGTGTTTTCACAAGGGGAAAATCTGAAGCTGGGCTTTTGTACAAGTAGAGAAATGTCTACAATATGTGAAATTCCAGGTGGTGCTCTGAAAACAATGTGGGCTTTATAGATAATTGGAGTAGTTTTGACGGCAAGGCTGTTAGGGCAGGATGATATTCATCCCTCTCAGTAAGGTACTGCTCTCATTTCTTGAAGCATAGTCATAGTCTCAGAACAGGCATAGTTAACCTGCAATAATATTGAGCCAAGGCCAAGGAATTGACAAGCAGGCTAGTTAAACCGACTATCTGCTAGCGGCACAGAGTTGTCATTCAGGTTCCATTATATTGAGACTGTGTCCGTTCCCTGAGCTAAACGAAAATGCAGAAATGCACAAATTAAGTAATACGGTTTTAGTAACCTAATTAACATAAAATTAGGTCAGACTGAATGCACAGCCAGCACCTTTGATCTGAAGCTAGGACTGTTAAATATTAGATCTCTTAGATCTAAATGGTTTATTGTTAAAGAAATTATGACTGATCAGGTGTTTAATGTACTGTGTTTAACAGAAACTTTCATTAAACCAAATGAGTACACAGCATTAAAGGAAGCTAGTCCTCCCAAATACAGTTATATACATCAGCGTTGTCTAACTGGCAGAGGAGGCGTCACTTCTATTTAAAATTATAAGCAAGGCATCACATAAAAACTTGGACATCAAGTCAATGAAAATGAAATACTTTTTAGGTATTTTAGAACATAAAATACATATTTAGCCCATATGAAGTCTACTCCACTAAATATTGTTTATAGACCCCCAGGGCCATATTCTGATTTCCTTTGTGAATTTGTGCATTTCATCTCATATCTGATTGTTTCATTAGACAAAGCATTGGAGACATTAATATACGTTTTGATAACCCCCTAGAAGATCCTCTCAGAACAGCAGTTTATCTAGTCCATTCTAGATTCAGTATGGGTTAATCAGAATGTAATAGGATCCACATCTCCACAGTCTGTACAATATCTGACAATATACTTTTTCAAATGACTATCCTATAAATGAACACTTTCACATCAAAGATGAATATTTGTGGTCAAAAAAGGGATATTTATTTTTTTGTGCATTTCATCTGTGAAAGGATGATTCAACCATGGTATAGGTTGCAGAAGCGTCATCAAACTGCTGCAGACATGGCAAAGTTGCTTATTCATTTTGTGTCTCAAAACCTGGCACTATTTGACAAGGGCAACAAAAATTATAAAGACAATGTCTGAGAGAGAGAAAAAAAACAGGAGAAGCTCAGCAATGAAAATGGTTGGTGTACAGTCCAAGGTCTGTAGCATGCTTTGTGATGTGAAGATAGAGTTTATAGATTGTGACCGACTTCCAACCCCTGAATGACTCCACTGATCTCTCCATGTTCTTGTCTACTTTTCAGGATAGAATGCACCCAATTTTTTTTTTTTTTACATTTTTGTAAAATCACCAGCTTATCACTTGTCGATTTCTTTCCCAGCGATTATTTTTGTGGAATGCTCGCATAATTGCGTCACGTTTAATGTGGACATTTTTCACATCGTTTATTCAAGTCTGTATGCGTAAAGGCCTTTAGTCATAATTTATGCAACTTGCCACACTACCACACCAAATGTACATTCACAGGGAAATTATTTTTAATCACACCATTTGGTGTCACCCAGAATGGTATGGTTTCCTTTATGAAGCCAGTTCCTCCCAAGGTTTCATCCTCATATTGTCTCAAGGAGTGTTTCTTTTTCCACCATCACCTCTGGCTTAAAAATGTATATCCATAATTTATATACTTCTGTAAAGATGCTTTGTGACAATGTTCATTGTTAAAAGCGCTATACAAATAAATTGAATTGAATTGAAATTCTGGTTCACCAAGTTAGGAAGTTATTTATATTCTGAAATATACTACGATAATATTAAATCGGATGCCAGACTTCACAGAACCTAAATAAGGGTTTGTGTAGACAAGCTTAAACAGAGCCATGAGCTAGAATGGACAAAACCAAACCTGAACCAAGATGAAGAGCTGAAAAACATAAAATACACTATATGGCCAAAGGTTTGTGGACACCTTACAATCACACCTATATTTGGGCCATTTTCTAACTGTTATCGCATAGTTCAAAGCACACAATTGTATAGAATGTGTTTGTATGCTGTAGCATTACAATTTCCCTTCACTGTGACTAAGGGGCCCAATGACCAATGTTCCAGAATGACCATGCCCACGCATTCACAGCAAGGTCCATAAAGACATTGTTTTCCAAAGTTGGTGTGGAAGAACTTGAGTGGCCTGAACAGAGCCCTGGCTTCAACCCCACTGAACACCTTTGGGATTAAATAAACGCCCAATGCGCACCCGGCATCCTAGCCCAACATCACTGCCTAATCTCACTGGTCTTGTGGCTGAATGAACAAATCACCAAAGCCACGTTCCAAAATCTACACAAAAGCCTTCCAAGAAGAGTGGTGGATACTATAACAACAAAGGGAGGACTAGTACTGGAATGGGATGTTCAAAAAGCACATACAGTGGATATAAAAAGTCTATAAGCCCCTGTTAAAATGGCATGTGTTTGTGATTACAATTACAACAAAAGTTAAACAATTTCATACCATGTAAAACATCCAATGCCTAGCTTGCATAAGTGTGCACACCCTTTCATCATTGGGACTCTGGCAGTGTTCAGAATCAACCAATCACATTCAAATTCCTAGCCTTTATTATTATTAATAAATAATAATTTATTATTATTTTTATTTTTATATTTTATTATTTTTATTAATTTTATTTTATTAAATAAATTAAATAAAATTTATTATTATTAAATAATAATTAGTGTACTATACATTTGACATGTACAGTGATTGATTAACCTCAAATAAAGTACAACTGATCCTATAGGCCTTTCCTGATATCGTCTAGATAAAATCCAATTGGAAAAGCCATGGGACTCAAAGAGCTTATAGTGCAGGTATGGGATCTCACCGTTGAAAAATATTAAAAAGGAGCGGGTTACGAAAGATTTCCAAGGCATTGGATATACCATGGAACATGGTAAAAACAATAATCAACAACTGGAGAGAATATAGGGGCAGTGGTAGCTCAGTGGTTAAGACGTTGGACTAGTGATTGGAAGGTTGTGAGTTCAAATCCCAGCACTGCCAAG
>JAQQZX010041319.1:0-12500 GCA_030068355.1 Notoglanidium maculatum | reverse complement strand
TGTCTATACAAATTCTATTCCCTACGTGGTGCACAATGTAAATGTATAAGGTATTAACAAAGTCAAAGTGGTAGCAATATATACAAACAGGTGAAAGAAAAATCTATACAACAGAGATGACTTGTAGGAAAAGAAAGTGAAACTAACCTAACCAGCCTGATATATACATATATATATATACAAACCATATACACTTGTCTGTACAATCGAACTTCAAATAACTCTCCAACAACTGCCAACTCTCTCCAACACAAACTAACCAACGCCTCAAAACACCCTCCACGAATCTCGCGGGGTTACGGCCTTTAAAAGGCCCGAAGGCGGGACATCCGGAGCGATCGTCCAATGGGCGACGACGAACAACCAATCACCGAAGTTGGGAGGCGGGACATCCGGAGCGATCGTCCAATAGACGGCAATTCTGGCGACCATCCAATCCTCGCTGCTGGGAGGCGGGACATCTGACGGCTGAGACAATAGTAACGAAAAAAACGAGAAAGGAAGGGAAAACAAACAAACAAGCACCTTATGCGTCTCAGCACGCAACACCGATCAAGTTAAACTGGCTTAGATGTGCGCTTTCCCTGTTTGCCTAAGGTTGAGTCGCTAACCAACAGCTTCACCTTTCTGACTCTTCCATCTGAGCTGGGATACACTTCTGTGACCCTTGCCAGTCCCCAGTGATTTCGTGGAGCACAGTCCTCTTGAAGTATGACAATGTCATTAACCTTGGTGTTTCTCTTATCCTTATGCCATATCAGTCTTTGCTGAAGATTAAGAAGATACTCTCTTTTCCACCTTGTCCAAAACTCATTTGCTAAGAACTGCACCTGACATCATCTCTTACGCAGGTAAAGATCTTGACTCACAAACCGAACAGGAGGTGGTATTATGTTAGACTTCATCAGGAGGATGCAATTTGGTTTAAGCGGTTCAAGACTTGTTGGATCATTTAAGTGCTCTGTTGTCAGAGGTCTGCTATTTATAATAGCCATCACTTCATAAAGAAAGGTTCTAAGTGAAGCACTGTCAAGTCTTTTAGCAGACTGATCAAGGATTGCTGTTAGAACTCTTCGGATTGTTCTTATTTGTCTCTCCCATATGGCTTGATGATGGGGGATTCATTACAAACTCGCAGCCATACTCTGTCAACTGTTCATGATCCAAGTTCTTCATTGCGTCCATGAACTATCTTTTTGCACCCACAAAGTTGGTACCTTGATCACATCTCAACTGTCTTACATTCCCACATATTGTAATGAATGCACGCAATGCATTGATGAAAGCGTCTGAACTAAGGTCGTCAAGCATTTCGATATGTATGGCTCTGGAACACATACAAGTGAAAAGAAGACCATACTTCTTCAGTTCTTTTCTTGCATCCTTCACATAGAATGGTCCGGAGCAATCTATGCCACAATATGTGAAAGGAGGTATTATTTCCATTCTGTCCTCTGGCAATTCTGCCATCCTTGGATCCTGTGTGTTCCTTTTATACTTTCTGCATGTGATGCACTTGTAGATATGTGAGGCAATTTCACTGGTGCATCCAATGACCCATATCCCATTACCTTACAATTCATTTACAGTCATACCTCTTCCTTGATGCTGTACCTTCTCATGATGATGCTTAATCAGTAAGGAAGACACGTGACTTGTCTTTGGCAGAATGGCAGGATGTTTAATGTGTGGATGAAGACCAGATCTTGTCAAGCATCCGCCCACTCTCAACACATCCTGCTCATCCACAAATGGACTTAATTTGCGGAGCTTGTTTGCCTCATCTTTAAATTTTATGTCCCTGCATTGCTCTAAATCGTTGATTTCACTACTGAATGCTTCTCTTTGGACCAATCTGATTATGAAAAGTTCTGCTTCCTGTCTTTCCTCAAAACTTGTACTTCCATTTAGTTCAGGATTAAGACCTTTGACTTGCTTAGCATGACGTTTGAGCTTTAACAGCTCTTTAACAGCTCTTCTCCAGTCGGAAAACTTTGTCAGGTGGTCCAACAATGTTCCATCTACCTTTGTGCTGGTGTTGAACACCTGAGCCTTTCGAAGTTCTGGATCATTGTCACTGACCTCTCCCACCTTAGCATCACCTATGGGAATTTCCCTTTCCCATAGGAAGTCTGGTCCAGTGAACCAATTTGAAGCAACGAGCTGATCTGCTGATAGACCCCTCGAAGCATTAACCACTGGGTTGTCTTCGGACTGCACATGATGCCATTGCTTGGCATCTGTGGTGGACTTGATCCTTTGGATTCTGGTTTTGCAAACATAGTGAACTTCACTCTTCAGCTTACCTGTTACTTTGGGTTCAGGGGTCACATGCCTTACAATGATGTGGTGACTTACTCCAATTGCATCACCGTAGAGCTTGCCTGGATCACCGTAGCTCACTATGTTCCAACCTAAATCAGTTTTCTGTGCAAAGGGCTGGTTCTCCTAACCACATACGACTTCTCTAGGCATTAGTGCTTGTGGGCAGTTATACCCAATCAGAAGACCGATTTCACATTCCTTCTGTGGAGCAATGTGTTCTGCAATATGCACCAAATGAGGCCATGCCTTTGCAGTCTCCGGAGTCGGAATGTGTGCACGATTATCAGGGATGAATTCACGAGTGTAAAACGTTGGCACTCTGATCTTCTTAGAAGAAAATAGCCCTCTTATTTGTAGGCCTTTGAGTCTTTTACATGTACAATTGTCCCCTTGGACGACATTGTAGACAATTTCAACTTTACTTGTTCTGTGTTAACATCTAGAGCATCTGCTACTTCCTCAAGAATGAATTCGCTTTGTGAATCTAGCAGAGCATAGACGAGGACTTCTTTGTTTGAATCACTTAGCGTTGACACAGACAGGAACTGTCGCTGAAGTCTGAGTACTATTACCATCGTGCACAACTCTATTGGATGTGGTTTCTTGAGTGATGTCTTGTGGTTGTGTTGATTGTGGCTTTCTTTCCTTACTGTGACTTGTCCCGTTATACTCTTCCGGGTTTGAGTGATCCTCAAGTAGGCATGTGGGGTGGCGTTTTGAGCAGGTGTTGCAGACCATCCGGTTGCTGCAATTCTTAGATTGATGGCCAGGACTCAAACAGCCGAAGCACAGTTTCTCACTCTGAATGAACTTGACTCGGTCAGCAACTGGATTTGCAGTTAGTCTTGTGTAAGACATGCCCTGTTTTCTTATAAAACACACATGTGCTTATGTTCTTCTCAGTAGTGTTAGTTGTAAAGATCTTTGCACTTGCAGTTTGGTTCTTATAGTTCACTACATTCTGAGGTTTAGACTTTGTCCTTTCCGATTCACCTTGCTGCAAAGCATAGTAAGATGTAACAGGGTTACAAGCAATACTAACCTCCATTGTTAGGAATGTTACAAAATACTTGAAGTCTGGGAACCTACCATGCTCTAGCTGGTACTGTGTGGCTTTTCGGTTCCATCTGTTGCTTAACCAGTCAGGTAACTTGGCTGTCAGTTTCTGATTTTCAATGCCATCATCGAGAACATGCAAACTCTCATTGTGAGCCATGGCACATTCACAACTGCGTAAAAAGTCCACAAATTTCCTTAAGTCAGCACTCTCTCTTGATGCTATTTTTGGCCAGGCATGTAATTTGTCTCGGCAGGCTTTGGCAATCATGAAAGGCTGACCATATTGTTCATTGAGCAGTTCCCATGCAACAGCATATGCAGTATCTGAACCGATCAGAAAATAACCTTCTAAAGCCTCTCTAGCCGTTCCTCTAACATTTCTGAAAGAAGAATATTTTCTCTGAACTTGGAACGTTTTTCTTCTCAATTAGTGTTTGAAAGGATGACTTCCAATGATCAAACTTGAGTGGATCAACACTAAAGACTGTGGGCTCTGGAATGGGTAGCCTATGATATAGCCTGGGCTAAAACTTTCACAAGCTCTCCGGGGTCATCTAGAAGCACACGTGTTGGCGATGCATCCTTTGGTGATTGTGAGTGCTGGTCCTCAGGATTCAACTGATTGACTGACTGCATGACTTTATGTAGCTCAAAGCTCTGTGGAGCAATCTCTTTGGCTGGATTGAGCTCATTTTCATCATACACTTGAAGCCTTGCTTTGGCTGCATTCAGCCTTTTCAATTCCTCCAAACACTCAAGTTCTCTCTTTAGGTTTTCTACAGACCTTCTTCTTGCAGCATTCTCTTCTTGCTGTATCTTTAAGAGAGCAGTCTCTTATTTCTCTCTTTCTAGCCTACATTCAGTCTCTCCCATTTCTCCTTCAAGACGGCAAACTAATGCAGCTGCTACTTAGTCTGAAATTATCAACCTCTCTTCAGCTTCAAGTTTTTGCAGTTTCTCTTGGTGGCCCTCTTGTTCAGCCATAATCTGCAAAACAGCCTGTGTAGCTGCATACTCAGCAGCAGCTTCTTGCCTTTTAACTGAGGATACATTAGAGCGAATGGAAGCAGTCTTCGAACAATTAGAGGCAGGAGATGAACCACTGGAAGCTGAGGATGAGAATATAGAACTATGATCTGGGCACATCAATTCCTCCACTGTTCCCTGTATTTCAGATTGTGCATTTTGTACTACAGTCTTAGTGATTGAGATGCAGTTATCCATCTTGCGATGCATGTCATGTGCTGGGCAATCAATTCTTCAGTAATCATCATAAGCAATGTTCAACTCAGATAATTCTCTTTGAACACTGATGATGTGTTCTTGTAGGATGTCACTAGGATCCTGTTTTAACCCAGATCTTTTAGCTACCTTAATCAGAGCTTTCCAACGTTCATATTTGCTGTCAAAGCAAAGCAACAGGCCTTTAATTTGCTCTTTCTGAAACTCCTCTCCATTTTCTGTTAATATCCGGGCTCTTTCACTTCTGCGAGGCTCTTTAGGCTGTGTTACTCTTTGCTTAAGCTCAGTCTCTTCTTCCAGGTCAGCTGCTGCACCCTGAGCTTCTTTACTTGTATGTGACATTCTAATTATTTAGAAATTACTTATTGTTAGAAAAACTGTCCTTCCAATTAGCCCATATTCACCTGGAATATTACAGAGTAAATTACTCTTAACAGAGTTCTTATTATAACCTTATTAGAACACTGAACTTGCAAAGACGCTGAACCATAAATACAAACTTTGAACTTCTATCTAAATGTCAATGAATTTGTACAAAAGTGATTTCTGCCCCTTCAAAACCAACTACAATTATTCAATTGAACATCAATTTACACCATTTACGTAATTGCACATTCATATATGTGAAACACCGTTGCTGTCAGGCTATACACAGTCCCTTGTAGTTTCCAATTCGTGTCACCTTTCAGACCACAAACTTTAGAATCTGACTTATAGACTTCTTCATGAAAACTTTATGAACCTATGTGTCCTTTACGCTAAACAGTGGCTTATCTGTGTTCCCGTCTCGACGAGCTGTCGGATGTGCGCAGGTCGGGCGAGTCTAAAGAAGCTCCGAGTTTGACTATCACTCCCTCCAGGTAATACACGACACCGCGGTTCATCAGTCACAGATGGGTTTATTCTTCAATTACACTTCTCCGCCAATCCACCGTCAAACTGTCATTACATAAATGATCAAACAAATATTACAAATAAACTTTTACACAAAAGTTAACAAATGCACAATAAACAGAAACACAGTTAAACGTACCTCGCTGGCTGCACGTAACCGTGAGGGGATGAGTCCGCTTTAGAAATAAAAACTTAAAAAAACACTTCCCAACTTCTTCTTCCTTACAGCTTCCTTTCACTTTGAAATGGCTTATCTTAACTTCTTTGCAGCTTCTTTACCCCTTTTGTCTTAACCTCTTTTTGCATCACTTAAAAGTGACCGTGTACAACACGGAACGTAACATAGTTCCTACCCATATTAATTTAAGAAAATCAATGTTCACGAAAATAAAGGAAATAAATAACATGCATAACACAATAAATTAAAGACTGACATAAATTACATTTGTGGTAGTTAAATAAATAGTTTTTGTTTCTCACTTTCACCGCATCAAATCTTTTCAACAACTTCAGACCCATCTATAGATTTTTTAAAAAAATTATTTTTAAAATATTTTTTGTTTTTATGCCCAGATTTTTTTTCAATAGGAAAAACACAAAATATGCAACATTTTCCAAAAATGAGATAGGTCAATAATGAGACTAGGTCAATAATTGATAACATTGATTTTGATGCATTATTCTGCCACCACTACCACTCTTATAATCAATCCCAACACACCAAGACCATTTTTTGTGGTGTTTGTTTTTTTTTATTGCCAAACATTTTGCAAGGTAAGAGAACCAGACCTCCACTGAAACTTTAGCGCTGCTTCCCCTGGTGGTTTAGGGGGGTCATTACACCTAAAACCTGTTTTCAATGTATTTTGAAGGTAGAGGCTTAAATTTATTAGGTATTCACGGGAAAAGCATTATAATATGTCAGAATTACAGTATATCAAAAATATGTGGTTATAATGGAAGTCAATGGGCCCAACATAGTCCTGAAGGTAAAGAAAGAGTGTAGGCGTATATGCATATCTCCTATTCTATACACCTTGCAATAGAGGGGATCATGGAATTTTAAAAATAATAAAAACAAATCCTGGCCAAGTTTCATACAATTAGCCTTTAAACTGACCGAGATATTGAGAATAAAAAAATTAATTAAGCAAAAAGGACCCACTTAGATACCAAGGTGTCTCAAGCATTAAGCTTAATAACAAACTGATTAATGCTCCATGTAATCATATGAATCCATGCTTAAATAAACTGTCTAGGTTTGCTTTATTGACCATATAAAAAGCTTTATACTCATAAAAATTAGAATATTATATATATATATATATATATATAACCCATGTATAAATATAGAAAATACTCATAAGAAAGAAATATATGTGCATGAGTAGGGATGTACAAACTTTTGACTGGTACTGTAGCTCTATCTCTATTGGGATTTAATAATCCCAACTCAACAATGGAACTCTAGCTCTATTGGGATTTAGTAATCGTAATGTTTTTGGAAAGAAAGAGAAAATATGAGAGTCCAGAGAAAGCAGACAATGACACGGGTAGAGGACATGTGATGCTCTGCACAGGCAGTAATGAGAGTCCAGAACCTAATAGGTGACCTAGGAGCTGTGAGGCCAGGGTTGCTGCCTGCTGTGCCACCATCATGGGGAATGTGTCACACACACACAACTAAACAATGCAGTGAGGTTCCTCCAGGCTCGCTCAATAACATGACTGAGGAGTTATGAGCTTGCACACCGGCTTTATGCCGCTCATAACAACAAGTATCACACTTTAAATTTGAGATAAAGAGAAGTGAGGAAGTACTGTTAATGTCCTGCTAGAGGGCAACACTGAGCACACTGTGGCAAGTCTGGACCAACTCATAGCCTTGATTTTTAGGCAGAACTAAAAAAAAATTCCACTTTCATGGTATAAAGTAAACGAAAATAATCTAGCATTTATAACATGAGGAGGACAACTTCTTGGAATGCAAAAGTCATAAAATAATCCAAATTTCACATTCGATAAAATAATGTTTTTGCTTTCTATACTGACAGTTCTGCCTATAAAAGCATAAAACACCACAAATCCAGGCCTCAACAGCCATCTGCTAGCTCTAAGGTTTAAACTGCAGCTTACACGTGATGCTACTAAGAAAAAATCTCAGTGCTATGAATTATACCTCTAATGCCCTCCTACAAAAATGCTAAATGTCTGTAAGGCCATTTATTACAGCATGAGAATAAAACATAGCTACACAAAGATGATTAGCTAAATGCGGAGTTTGATCCCTGGAGATGCTGAAGGGTTCACCTTCAGCCTGATTTACATTCTCCAGGGTCTACACTCATCCCACCACGTAAAGTAAAAACTCATGTATAATCTTTATTTTATTACTATCGACACTTTTGTTTTAAATAAGAAGCAAAATATGACTAAAAATATTTATTATTAAAAAATGAAAAATCATCATCATCGCTTTGAGGAAGCAGTTCCACTGGCAGCCGTACACGCCAGAAGATGTGGTGAGCAGTTCCTTCTCTTCTCTCATCATTCTGCTACAAGCTGATCTTTGTCTCATCTGTCCATAGGATGCTCCAGAAGTGCTTTATAGCTGTTTTGGCAAACTCTAATCTGGTCTTCCTGCTTTTGAGGCTTTAAATATGATTTACCTCTTATTTAAAGACAAGTTACATTAAAAAAAATGAAGGTTTTTGAGAGTTTTTAATTTTATTTATTTTTTACAGCTATCTCTGACAGAATTTTCTATTATTAACAATAATAGAGGCTAAAGCAAAATAATAATAATAACAACAACGGCATTCATCCCTGTTGAAGTTGTACAAAACAGCTACCTGAATAGGATGGTTTAGCTAATAAACAGCTTTGACAATCACTCTCTGTGTCTAAACCCCTGCAGCGGAAGATGAACAACAGCCATGTGTTCACTGTCTCAGCACTGACCAGTGTGAAAGTCTTGTGTTCAGACACACCCTGCATAGACTGTTTAACACTGTTACTGTTTATCCATTCATAATTTTACCGGCTCTTTAAGTTCCTCACTTACTTGAGACTTACACAACCTCCCCGCTGGACTCGTCCTCACTTTCTCAACGTCCACTTCTCCATGCTTTGGCTGTGTAAACAGCTGACTCTGCTGCCGCTCCTAACATTTCCATGACTTTATCATACACAACAGTAGGGCTTAAAGAAAATTCTAATTCGCTATGATAGCATGACAACATGAGTCGCCTGCGGGGCATGTTCTAAAAAATAGCATTAGTCACCAATGAGATGCGTCTAAAATTTTATTTAACTGTATTGCTATTCTTTTTCAATCACACGTTCATTGATGTAGATTAGAAAACGAAAATATTGGGGGAAAAAAATGTAAAAACAATGTTTTACGTATAGCCTACATGAACTCTGACCTACTCTGGTTCAAAGGTCAGTATTGTGCGCATGACAAACCTGCTGAGATAAGCTAGCGGGCGCTGCTAAGATAAGGAGATGGATGCGGCTTCTACCCCCAAAAACATGGCAGAAAAAAGAAAGAAAACTTATTTTCACAGTGATTGGGAGGAAGCGTTCTTTTTACAATTGTGAAAGAAAAATGTGTGTCTCCTTTGCGGGGCGAGTGTGGCGACGGCTAAATGGCACAATGTGGAGAGACACTTCATTACGTGTCACAAAAACTACCATGCTAACTACCCATCAATATCCATTTTTTTTAAATGTTACATAATTGATAACTAGTACAAACATGGGACATAGTTCATGATTTGTTAAAAATTGTTACAAAGGTAGTGGTTAGTAAAATGGGACATGATTTCCTAAGAAATGTTGCAGAAGTGATCGTTTGAAGATGAAACAAATGAAATGCATTGAGGTTAATAGAAATAAAAAAGTGTTGCATGTTGAAATGTATCTGTTTCCTACCTTGTTAAATCATGGTTAATAATTATTGTGAGGAATCATCAACATGTGATCAGACAGTGTCTTCATATAGATGAATATCATTAATCATTATTATTATTATATTAATGTATTATTAATGATGAATAATAATAATAATAATATATAATTAAAGGTAAACCGTACAACTTTGTTATTTCAGAAGTGTGTATCAAACTGGTAGCTCTTCGTATTACTCAGTACCCTTGAAGTAGCTCTCCGTTTTAAAAAGGTTGGTGACCCCGGGTGTAAAAGCTGGCAGGTCTGATAAATACACTCAACTCTGAATAAATGCTGCTGCTGTTGGCTGTAGATTTTGGTTGTTGGAATGTTTCTCAATGCAGTATTTAAAATTAAATACACCAGCAGCAGTGCTTCACCAGAGCATTTTCCAAATCTCAAGCACCATTCGACCTGATCCACCATCCCTCATGATACATGCTGTCCACAGAACACACGCTGTCAAGACTCTTCTCTGTGCTGGCACAGTGACTGACTCAGACCTCTCTCTTGTTTGTTAATTAATTAAATAGATTGCACTCCTCTCATTTCCACCCTCTACAGCTTGAACATGATTCCCTGATTGGCTGAACCTTTAACAGGAAGTGAAAAGTACTAGAAAATAGGTCTGAAAGCCAAAATAAAGGATTTTGTACACCATCACATACTGAAATACTCGGTACGTAGGAAAAGAATGGACCATACCTGAGGTCTGCCTGCAGTCTTGGTGGAAGGCTCAGTGCTTTCTGCTTCATTCATGATCTTTCCATTTTCATTAATATCTGCCTCTTCTTCGGCAGAATCGATTCCTTCTGCCTCTTCATCATCATCACTCTCATCATCACTTCCAGAGTCTTCAAGCCCAGAGAAGACACTCTCCTCACTGTCTGAGAGATCACCGTTCCCCTCATCGCTGTCATCCAGATGACCACTGGATGTAGCGAAGAGCTGTAAAATATACAGGACATCACTTTAACAAACAAGTCTTTCCTCACAATACGTTCAGAAGATCTGGATTCGGCGAGTTGATTCAGAAGTTTAAATGAGGTAGTCTGACTGCACATGCTACCGCGGACCTCCAGATCCCAAGGCTGACAGCAGAGGACCTGCGCTTATATTAATCCAGTACAGCTCTCACAATGTCTACGTTCAAATCTAAACACTATCACAGTAAACAGCATGTACCTGATTAAAAACATACACACATTTCAACGGTATAGTTACAGTTCTGAGCAACTTTCCGAGTGCTTATTATTAGCAGTTGTTAGCACGACATTAACAGGTTGTATGAATTTATTTGTTTCTAAGCTAGCTGCTTGCTAAGCGAGAGATTTTAACGTTCATACTTCTTTCTCGTCTTCCTCGACGTTTCTTTTCTTCGATTTAACTTTACTCATTGCGCCGTTTTGCTGTATTTCAGGTCCCAACTCTGGCATGCCGGAGCTCCTGCTGCTACCATGTGGGTTTCGAATGAGGTCAGAGGTCAAAGGTTAAACTCGTTCCGAAACGTTAAGAAGCGATTTTGATTTTGATATGTTATAAAATCGTTCATATATAAAGAAATCATGAATAAATCGCGGAATATTTGTTGTCTTGAGAAATTGACTTAACAATTTAAAAAAGTTCGTGCACGTATAACGTGTCAAGGAGAAAGGTCATAGGTGAAACCCGTCAAACAAATAACAAATTAATTCAAATGAACGGCATTCGATATCAAATACATGTACAATTTACGAATTGATCAAGCCTTTTAGCGAACGTATTTATTCTTTAGTTTGTATTTGCCAAAAAAATTAACACGTTAGTGTTACAATACGTCACAAAATGGCGACTTTCACGCGTCTGTACGGCGACAGTTTCCTACGCAGTTGACGTGCAGTGTAGAGTAGTGGGGTGTAACAGCGGTGTACAGCGCTGAGGTCGGAGCTGTGTGTCGCAGATACGGAACACGCAGAGAAAACTAACTGAAGTGCTGCTTACGGAGAGTTCATGCTCACAGACCAGTTCGTACTTTAGTTAAACGGGCTTCTTTGCTAGTTCGTCTAGCTAACAAGCTAATGCTGTTGCTTACCTAGAACGGCTAACTGCGAGCTAACTGTGTACTCGTCCTAACTTTAAGCGAGCTTTATTCCTGTGTCGGACATGGAGTTTCACACCCCCAGCTCAGGCGCAGTGTTGCTGCCTGGGAGCAACGTGCCTGCTTTCCTCACTAAACTGTGGACGCTGGTCGATGATCCAGAGACCGATCCCTTAATCTGTTGGAGTCCAGTAAGTTCAGCCCTGACCTGATTAGCCTAGCCTAGCCTAGCAGCAGCGTTTAGTGACATGAGTGAAGTTAACAGTGAGTAAGTAAGCGGTTTACAATTGTACTGTTACTAATGGCGCACTTGGGTTTGATGTTTATATTTATTTTATGTGTGTGTAGTGAAAAAGAACAGTGATTATTGTGATTTATTGCTTATGGGTTTAGTTGAAGAGGAACATCAGCTGTTACAAAGCTATCTACAGAGATCAAGTGTGTGTGTGTGTGTGTGTGTGTGTGTGTGTGTGTGAGAGATGTTATAAGGTCATGAACAGCGTTCATGATACAGTTACACTTATTCTGATAGTTACTAATTATTTACTAAAATGTAGTCAATAACCTAGTCTAATTACCACAAAACTAATGTAACTGATTACTTTCCTTTACTTTTGGATTACCAATAAATAGCAAATATGATGACAGCATTTTCTCAGCCGGAAGGCAGAATCGCACTGTACTGTGGAGGTCTTCCCCTTTTCTGATTCAAAGACAAAATAATGGCGGAATTTCCACCCAGTGAGCATATTTCTTGAGGCCATGAGAATGAATTGGAGACTGTAAGATTAGATCTGATTTCACTCGAGACCAGAGTGGAGTTGTGAGACTGGTGAAGTGTTGTGTGCACACGTGCATGTAGTATATCGGTCTAATTTAGAGCTGCAACTACAGATTATTTTTGATTATAATCAAATCTCTCTCTCTCTCTCTCTCTCTCTCTCTCTCTCTC
>JAQQZX010041288.1:0-13919 GCA_030068355.1 Notoglanidium maculatum | reverse complement strand
TATATATATATATATATATATAGAGAGAGAGAGAGAGAGAGAGAGAGAGAGAGAGAGAGAGAGAGAGAGAGAGAGAGCGAGAGCGAGAGAGAGATACGTAGATATATATATAGAGAGGGATATATAAGGGAAATATTATGTATAGAAGACAACCGGAAATTAGCAAAATGGTGATGAGTTTGAGCGGACCTGACCGGAAACACGTTTGGGAAATTACAGCATCTGCTCCAATGATTTCATTAAAGGTCAGTGTCCATTACTGGAAATTTGTGCAGTGTTCAAGTACATGATGCTCTCGTTTGTCTTGTATTATAAATCTGGAGTGCACTAGCCTTTTTCCTGTACAGCAGCATGCTTCCCGATTTAATTCAGTTTTAGAGATTTATCATCCGTTTTCTGTAATAAACTATATTGAACTACATTATTAATAAAATAATCATCTTTAAAATAATTATCATCAGACAAAAATAACAGGTTTATGAAGTGATGTCAGAGGCTAACAGGTCATTTAATATAATAATCACAATAATCATTAATAATAATAATAATAATAATAATAATGATAATAATAATAATGTGTATAGATGTTATTTAATAAAGTTTTTAAAGTTCAATAAATGCATGATGTTTCCAAACTCAATGTACTGATTGTGAGCATTGCGTCGCTTATAAGTGAGCACTTCCTTAGCACTATACACGGCTAACAGTTAGAGCCATTTGCAAGACTTTTATTCTGCAGACAGGCCATGCCCACTCCCAGAGAACATGTTTCTTCCTATAAAATCATTAGCCAATCACGGAGGTTTAGGGCGTAACGGCCACAGACCAATCAGAGAAAGCCTGCTTTTTCTTCGGTCAACCCACTTGTAGTACACGAGCGTGTACTTTTGGGGCACTGTAGAGCACAAACTAGCTTTAATATACCCGTTTTATTATTCTTATAAGGTCCTCAAAAAAACCTTGTCACATGACTGTCTATGGTCATAGGAAGCCATTACTAGCAAAAACTTCTGCGGTCCGGGATTTTGGACCTCACATCCCAAAATGACCCACCAGGAAGGCGGAATCTCTAATGCTGGACCTCATAAGTAAAGTAAAACGAGAACACAAACACACACACACAAACACAAATCCTAACTCTAACATAACGTACACATATCCTGGCACACACACATTAACTTCACCCTAATATTAAAGTATGTTATTTGTAATTGCACTATACAGTGTGGCCCAAATGAGGATGGGTCCCCTTTTGAGTCTGGTTCCTCTCAAGGTTTCTTCCTTTCGTTATCTCAGGAAGTTTTTCCTTGCCACCATCGCCGTCGCCACAGGCCTGCTATTAGGGATATAAATTTATATAGATAAATTTATATATATAAATTTATAAGTTTCTGTTGTTATAGTGCTATCTTATAAAATGTAATCGAATTGAACATTCTGAACATAACACTCACACAACCCTACACACCCCCGGAAGGACATTCACACCTTTCACATCCAGCAGACCATTTGTCTCCTGCCTTCCTGTACACCATAGCTGCTTGAGGCTATTTTTCTTTGTTTTTCGCTTCCTGTACCCCCACACACACACCCCCCTCACACGCCCACTCACACACAAAGACGAACAAACAAACATGTACACACATCATGGCTACTGTATATAATCTTGTCTGTCACAATAAACTTTGGATTTGAGCATACACCTAAATGCTGTGTCTGCTTGATCCCCGGATCCGAAATGGGCGAGAAACTTTTACCCACGGAAGTCAGATCGAACCTGAGAGAATGAAATTGTCGCCGATGCAATTTTGTTCTAACAGTTACACTTAGTATACTTCCATGTACAGACTTTTTGTGCAGACAATATCTGTTTTGCAAGCTTAACTTATGCATACTAAAAGTGATTAGGGAAAGTAATAATCCCTATGCATCCCCTAAAGTTATCGTTAAGAAAAAAATGGGCAGATGTGGCTTTGTGTCAATTATAGGCAATTGAACAGTAAGACTTGGAAGGATGTTTTTGGATTTGAAATTGCTGGATGCCCTGTCTGGGGATCATAGTTCTTAGTAGATTTCAGTGAATCTTGCAGGTGGACATGACCAGGTACCAATTGCAGAGAAGAACAAAGGTAAGACCACCTTCTGCACACCTTTTGTGTTGTTTGAATTCAATCATATGTTCTTAAGCCTAATAATGCCCCAAGTAAGTTTCAACATTTGATGGAATATGTTTGGTGATCAAATGTTTTAGATTTTATTTTTGTATTTGGATGATCTCATCATATTCTCTTCCACAGTAACCCAACATTTGGAGAGACTTGAATCAGTGATCTTGTGATAACAACAAGACAGCTTAAAAGCTAAGCTGGAAAAATGCTGTTTTTTCCAGTAATGGGTTAACTGTCTAGGGCATGTTGTCTCCAAGGAAGGAGTTTCCACTGACCCAGATAAGATTACTGCTGTGACTGAGTGGAAGTGGCCAAGCAGTGTTGCTGAGTTGCAGTCCTTCTTGGGTTCTGCAAGTTATTATCGGCATTTCATATCAGGTTTTATGAAATTGGCCCACCCATTGTATCATCTTTTGGCAGAGCTGGGAGGAACAAAAAAACAAGAAGGGCTTAGGTAAACCCATTGAGCAATGCTGGACAAAAAAAGAATTCAACATTTGGTGACGGCTTCTGTATTAGCATATGCAGATTTTTCTAACTCACTTCATCATTCAGTCATTAAGGTTTGGGGACAGTGATCAGCCAGAAATGTGATGGTAAATTGAAAGCAGTTGCATATTCAAGTCGAGAACTTAGGCCAACAGAGAGAAATATGCAAAAGTATAGTTCCATGGAGGTTGAGTTTCTTGAGATTCCTTTTAGGGCAGAAGCACACAATGTATATGGAAAATAATTCTTTAAGCTATTAAAAGTAATCTAAATTAGGAACAATTGAGCAGCGCTGGGCTTACCAACTAGCAGTTTTTAATTTTGAGATTAAGTATCATCCAGGTCATGTTAATAGAAATGCTGACTCTCTATCCAGACAGTATTCTATAGATCATCTTTATTCATCTAGTGTGGGAACCCCATTTCCTACAGTACTCGTTGAGCATCTGGTAGCTGATAGGCGAGTAGATGCTGAACAATTTGTTACCGTTCTTCTCAGTAGGATAAGGGTTGATTTGCAACAAATACAGTTGGTGGATGCATCTATTGGTGCTTTCTGGGATTCTTTTCTAGGACGGTATATCCAAATAAAGTGGGCAGTCAAAAGTTGTCCAAACCAGGATTTATAATGAAGTCACTGTTTCCGAAACAGATGTCATACAGCAGCATTCTCTGTTGCTGTCATACATTACTGTTTGGTGGGGAGGAAGTAGAATAGCTAGTGTTACCTGAAGTTTCACAGGAAGAGATTTTTAAAATGTTACATGACTGCCATAGGTAGGGAACGAACCTATGAGTTAATACGTAGGTGGAGTTAGAGGCCTGGTATGAGTGTCAATATTCAGGAGCATTGCTAAAACTGTGCAGTGTTGAATTCTAGTGCTCATGCTCTGATGGGTCATCATTTTAAACCAAACCAGATATGGGCCATTGATTTCACAACATTAGGACTTTCGAGATATGGCCAAAAGTATGTTCTGGTTATGACTAATATATTTTCAAACTTCACTCAAGCTGTGTCCACGAGATCCGAAAGCTACTTCTGTAGCTAATGTTCTAGTTAATGAATGGTTTTATAGGTTTGGTGCATCAGGTAGGTTTCTTTCAGACATGGGCTGGAATTTTGAAAGTGCTGTGGTCACCTTTCTATGCCATCCGGGATTCAGAATGCTTGCACAACACTATATCATCCTCAGGGAAATGGGCAGACCATAGATAGTCAGACAATCCATTACCTTCCCCACATCCTTCCAGTAAATACAGAAGAGATGCTAGGCGAGTGGTGGTATTGGGATTAGCAGTGCCATGTAAACTGTGTGATGCTATGGATCAGGTAGGTTTCTTTTTTTTTTTTAGATTTTTATTAGATTTGACAATTAGTTCATAGTTTCCTTCTTTTCTGAGGCTACATTCTGCTTTGCTGATTCACATGGTGCTGCTTTATGCTGCATTTCTTTGCTGCATTACACTGTGCTTCTCTGCTGCTTTGCTGATTTCTGGCAATTCTTGTTATGGGGATTAATACTGCCTAATGTTCTTGACATGATTTGTGTCGGCCATTGCCATTGTGTTCCCATATGCCCACAAAGTCAAATACATTTAAAACAGACACAGATGAACAGAAATGTAGGTGCATGTAGACAGAGACAGACAGACAGAATGAGGATTACTCTTGGATAACCATAGGACTGCAATTATTCAGAACAATTTGCAGTCAAGTCACTATCGCAGAAGAGTTAATAACTTCAGTTTGACACAATAGACTTTAAGTTCAAACTGCAACCCCATTTCCAAAAAAAGCTGTGTAAATTGTAAAAAAAAACAAAAAAAAAACAGAATGTATACACAGATGATTATTACTAAAATATACACACAGATTATTTGCAAATCATGTAAACCCATATTTAACTGAAGCTAGCACAAAGACAACATATCATATGAAACTGAAAAAATGTACTGTGTTTGGAAAATATATGCTCATTTAGAATTGGATGCCAGAAACATATTTCAAAAAAGTTGGGACAGGCACATGCTCAGCAGTGTGTTGCATCCCCTCTTCTTTTAACATCACTTTAAATGTTTTGAAAGTGAGGAGACCAGTTGCCAAAGTAAAATGTTGTCCCATTCTTGCCTCATACAGGATTTCAGCAGCTCATATTGTGGTATCATGTTGTATTTATTGTTTCATACTGCACCCAGGTTCTTATACTATGGAGCCATGCTGTTGTAATATGTGCAGAAAGTGGTTTGGCATTGTTTTGCTGAAATAAGCAAGGTCTTTCCTGATAACGACTTTGGACTGTCCTTGATTCCAAAAATAATTTTAAATTTTTATTTCATCAAGACCTCAGGACAGCTTTCACTTCATTGCTTAAAACTATCTTAAATGAGATTGGACTCAGAGAAACAGCATTTCTGGATAATACTTATATATGGTTTGTTCTTTGCAGGGTAGAATTTAACTTGCAGCACAGAAGTGTTTTCAGAGACGGTGGCTTTTGGAAGTGTTCTTGAGCCCATGCAGTGATTTCCACTACAGAATCATGTCTGCTTTTAATGCAGCACCGCCTGAAGATCATAGCCATCCTGTATTGGTTTTTGGTCTTGTCCCTTATCCCTTACACAGATTTCTCCATATTCTCTGAATCATTTAATGATGTTATGTACTGTAGATGATGAAATCCACAAATTATTTTACATTGAGGAACATTATTCTTAAATGGTTGCACTATTTTCTCTAACCCTAACCCATATTTATTACTGAGAGACACTGGTTCTCTGAGATGCTCTTTTTTTATACCAAATCATGTTACTGACCTCTTGCCAATTAACCATATTAGTTGTGAGATGTTCCACAAAGTTTTTTTGCCCTGGCCCCAACTTTGTTTAAACATGTTGCTTGCATTAAATCAAAAAGAGTATATATTTTTCATTAAACAATAAACTTTCTCAGTTCCAACACACATGTTGTTTGTTCCATTTGCAATTCTGTTCTATCAAATCATTACATTCTGTTTTTATATACATTTTTCTCAGTGTCCCAACTTTTTTTTTCAAATTGGGTTTTAGTTTAAATAACAAATTATTTGACTTTGGTGATGAAAATGTCTGAAAATGTCCTGGGGTTTAAACGCTATAAAATGTTACCAAATAATTAATTTTAATAGTGTTAGAAAATGCCATAACAGTAAACATAATGGCATCAGATTTTGCTTTGCTTGTTGTAAAAATAATGCTATTTGAGAATTTTAATGGTAACATTAATGACATGAGTTTTAGCATTGCTAATCATGACAAAATTAATGACATTTTTTGGCATAAGCAGAAGTGGAAAATGAGTTTATTATTTATCTCCAAGGATACATTACCAAAATAAGGTGTAAACAAAATCAGAATGGTGATGAAGAGAAGTGATACAGTTTTCCTGTTTTCATTCTTGCTTTGCATTACACACACATTGCACACCAAGGCTTTTGGCATCTCAGCAGTATAGCAGTCATCCATTGTTGATGGCTATATCTGCCATTTGCCAAAAGAGACACATGTACCACTGGTGGGATTTTGCAGGGATGCAGTATAAGGCCATCATTATGTCAGCAAGGCCAACTCCTCACATTTGGACATTATATTGTGACACAATGTTTGGACATGGAACACCAACTTTTCTTCTCTCCTCTCTGGAGAAAACCTGACTTCTTTAATAGGGCTTATGGCAGTACAGGAGTACATTACATTTCATAACAGCCACTTTTGCCACATTAATACATCCTGTAGTAATAGCTGCCCATTCCTTGCCTCAGCAGAGCACAACCATCCTCAAGGATGGTTCTCCTCTATCACTCTCATTCCTCTTCTCACATTTTTTTTCCATAAAATAAACTAACTGCGATGCCCTGAAGGGAAATATATGGTTATGCTGTTAGAATGTACATACCTGTACATGATAACAACTGATTTTGAAATGAATATTAACATGTCTTCCTGTTTGAAACTGAATTTTGAATATTACACCTTAAACAGCTTTCTCCCCCTAATCTGGCAATGTATCTCAAGAGATACTGTGGTGTTTGTGGCTATGTCGCCTGGCACTTCCACATGGACAAGTACTCCTCCCCCTCCGGAATCCCCAGCTCAGATAGCTCGTTTTCTACAGTGGTGGAGAATGCATGCAGAAGACGAGCCCCTTGTGCTGACGACTTTTCACGTTGACCCCGTAGTGCGGCATCTCCTTAAGTCTAGATTGGAGCAGGGCCACATTAATCAGGAATTGGTGCAAGGGCTCCAAGTGATGGCTCAGGAGGCAACCATGCTGCAGGCGCTCCCCGAGCCACCGTTGCTCTCCCGGCCAGGATGCGCTTCGTCATCTTCCAAAAATGACATGCGACAACGACATGGAGGTGTACCTGCCCACTTTCGAGAGTATGGCACAGCACGAGGGGTGGACCCACACTGAGTGGCCACGGCTTCTTGTGCCACTCCTCACGAGTGAACCCCAACATGCGTACCACATGCTGACTGACAAGGAAGTCGCCAATTACACGCTGCTGATGGCAGAGATCCTAGCGCACTGTGGCCTTTCAATGCTGGACATTCCACCATGCCTGAGAGCCATGTGCCCAAATTGATGAACTACTATGAATAACACAGTGCTGGCTCCAACCAGGAGCACTGACATCCAAAGAGATCGTCCAGCAGTTTGTCATCAACTGGTTCCTGCTGGGCCTCCCGAGGGAGGATGGCCCACCCCACCTCCACCCACGGGTGGAGGTGGGGTGGGCCATCCTTCCTCTAGTAGAGGGAGAGCTAGTAGTAGTAGAGAGCTAGTAGAGGCTGTAGAGATGGCCCTATCCATGCTGGAGATGGGATGCATCCAACCTCGAACACCTGCCACGGAGTTCCCACCACCTCCTTCTCCAGGACCCTACAGGCCTCCACCTCAGACGATGGTGCCATCTACATCCAGGGAATGGCTGGACATCCCCATGCCAGCAAAGCCAGAGAGAGCTTCGGGCCTGCACCATGCCCACATGCCCACACCCGACACCCACTGAGCTCGTCCACCTGGAGGGACGTCCAGTTACCGCTCTGCTCGACTTAAGCAGCAGCATCACTCTAGTGCAGCCTTCACAGCTGCCAGCAACCCCCTGTCCCCATGGAAGGGTCTTGGTACCATGTGTCCTTGGGAACATGTGTGAGGTGCCGGCTGTGGAGGTTCGCCTAGGGCATCGGAGACATGAGTGGCCTGTCACAGCCAGACTAATTCCTGGTCTCCCGGTTACTCTACGTATAGGTGAAGACTGGCCCGGCTTTCAGGACACACTACAAAGAGAGGAGTTGGAGAGGACTGTTTCCCATCCCAGTAGAAGGAGAACTGCCCGTTGTCGGCCCCCAGCAGTTCCAGCCGCCACCCTCCAAGCTGAGGATGAGGCTGTGGCCACTGAGGCCAGCTCTGAATGTGAGTCTGCCCCGAAACTAATCTGTTTTTGTGTGTGAGTCAGCAGGTGGTGAAGGATGGCAGTTTCGGGAGGGAGAAGAAGGCAGACGAATGCTTAAAGCACTGCTGGAGCCAAGTGCTAAAAGTCGACGGCAAGGAGTTGCACCCCAGAGGCTGGCTCCCCACCACATACTTCCACTTCCTTAATGGCCTGCTCTACTACCACTGCCAGTGGCATGGCAAGCCGACAGACATCTTGGTTGTTTCCCGGTCCAAGACTAACTCCATCTTGCACATTACCTATTGGGAGGCCATCTGGGAGCACAGAACACCCTTGAGAGGATCTGGGATTGCTTCCAATGGCCAGAAATGGTTGCAGAAGTGCAAAGGTTCTGCCAGGCCTGCGCTGAGCACCAGCATACTTCCCCATACAAGCCGGCACCTGCGCCTCTCATTCCCCTTCCGATCATCAAAGTCCCTTTGGAATGGGTGGGCATGAATCTGGTGGGGCCACTGCTGACATCCACCCAAGGCCACTAGTACATTTCGTGGATTATGTGACCCGCTACCCCGAGGCGATTCCCTCACAGAAGGCTACATCCCACAACATCGTGAGAGAGCTCTTACTTCTCTTCAGCTGCACCGGGATCCCTAAAGACATCCTGATGGATCATGGCATGCCATTCATCTCCCGGCTGATGAAAGACCTCTCCCAGCTGTTGCAGATTCAACACCTGCAGATGTCCATTTACCATCCTCAAACTGATGGCTTGAGGGAACACTTCAATCAGACCCTGAAGCACAGGCTTTGCTGAGTCATTGACACTGAGGGATGTAACTGGGACCTGCTCCTCCTCTATGTGCTGTTTGCTGTCCGGGAAACATCTCAGGCCTTGATGTGCTTCACCCCATTGGAGGTGCTTTTCAGGTGGCAGCCCTGGGGACTTCTGGATGTTGCCAGGGAGGCTTGGGAGCCTACCTCGTGGCTATCTCCCTACCGCTCCCTGAACATTGAGCAGTTGCAGGAGAAAATACGAAAAGTCAGGCCCATCATCAGGGAGCACATGGCAACAGCCCAGAGGGAGCAGCAGAACATGTACAACAGGGGAGTACAACCACATGAATTCCAGGCTGGTGACCAAGTGCTGATTCTAGTCCTGGATGCCATGTGCAAGTTCCTGGCATGCTGGCAGGGCTCCTACACCATAGTGAAGTGAGTGGGCCCAGTCAACTACTGCCTGCAACAGCCAGGTAAGCATGCTGAAACACAAACTTACCACATTAATTTGCTGAAGCACTGGAGGAAACTGATAGCTGCGGGAACCGATCTGTTTTGTTCTTCAGGCACCCGGGAGATGGTTGAGAAGGGACCCAACCTATCACCATCACAGAGGCAGGACCTGGAAGAGCTGGAAGACCTGTTCAAGGATGTGTTCCCTGCAGAGCCCGGGTGGGCCAGAGGCCTGACACCAAGCTATCAAGCGCAAAGTCCAGCAAATGCTCCAAGACAGCATAATTGAGGAGTCCACCAGCCCCTGGTCCAGGGTCATCATCAAGCCCGACAGGAGCCTCCATCTATGCAATGACTTCCACAGACTCAACGAGGTCTCCAAGTTTGACGGCTATCCTATGCCGCAAGTGGACGAGCTGGTGGAATGCCTGGGGAAAGCCTGCATCATTTCCACCCTCAACATAACAAAGGGCTACTGGCAGTTCCCACTCTCTTCCACATCCAGGCCGAAGACCGCCTTCAGCACTGGCACCACTGGCAGTACCAGGTTCTCCCCTTCGGGCTGCACAGAGCTCCAGCTATGTTCAAAAGACTGATGGACATAATATTGAGACCTCACCAGAGCTTCGCTGCAGCTTATCTGGACAACATTGTCATCCACTCGTCCACTTGGGAAGACCACCTGTACCTGAAGAAATGCCACCCCGGGACTCACTGAATACTTTCCGAATGCACTGTATATACCTCCTTGGGGCTGGTGGGGTATTACTGACTCTTTGTGCCTGACTTCACCTCTTTAGCTTCCCCCCTTACAGATCTCACCAGGAAGGGGAACCATAGGTGGTCCGATGGACTTCCGCTGCAGAACAGGCCTTCCATGATCTCAAGGCTGCACTAACCAGCTCCCCTGTGCTAAGGAATCCAGACTTCGACTGACCCTTCCTGGTGCAGATGGATGCCTCCAAAACAGGACTGGGAGCCATCCTATCTCAAGATTTCAATGGTGAAGAGCATCCGATCCTTTATATCAGCCGAAAGCTGAACTCTTCCGGGCAGCACTACACCGCCATCAAAAAGGAAGCCCTCACCATAAAAGAGGCAGTTGAAGCACTCTGGTACTACGTCACAGGATGCCAATTCACCCTGATCACCGACCACGCCCCCCTGCAATGATTGTTCAAACACAAAGATACTAACAGTAAAATAACCTGCTAGTTTCTCTCGTTGCAAGGCTTCTCTTTCAATGTGCTGAATCGGCATAGTGCGAAGCATGGCAATGCCTATGCTCTATCCCATCAGTATGACAATGGCTAGGAGTTAAGGGGGGACTGTCGTGTGGGAATGCCGGTATCTCCTTAGAGGTGTCACACCAACGGAGGCAGGGTGGCAAAACCATCTCATCTGATGAGAGATGATAATTCTCTCTCCAGACCGTGGTGACAGGCTTTAAAAAGGAAGCAGCGACACACAAGTGTGAGTGCGTACCACCTCAAAGCTAAATGCTGAATGTTCCCTCATGGAAGTTTGTTTTTCGTTGCAAAGATTCAGTTGATTTTTCTTGGGATTACAAAATTAAACCACGAACTTTTGCACCTTTTGCACCATACTTCCTGTCTCTGGCATGGTCTTTGTGTCGGCTCGGATATCTCGCTCGCTACAATACATACATTTCATAAGTTGCTGAATAACACCACAAACACCATTAGACCATTTTTCCTTCATCAGCATATTCAGACAATAATCATAATTAGTTTTATGAATTTATATTATTGCTTTTATTGAAAATAACTATGATTAACATATAAAAACTTACTACCTGGTCAGCATATCCTGCACCACTGGTTGCCATAATGATTTCTGATTGGGTTGACTGAACTATGATGGATAACTTAGTCATGTGACCTAGTGTGATTAATGATAACTTGACTATGTGAAAACTTTCAATCATGTCTCTACAGGATGTTAAAGACTTTGTATCTCCTCTTAAACACTGCCTGTTTAATAACCTTAAGTGTTGATACTGTCAGTTTTCATACTACTAGTCATGATAATATTAATGACACAATTTTAGAAATATAATGGTAACATTATTGACATCAGTATTTACATTGTGAATCATTATAATATTAAAACTCAACCAGGGATCTGCAAATCTTTTGGGACCACAAAATTAATCACAGACTAAGGAAAATCACTGGAATAATGGTTAAAAAGTTTCATGAAGATGAGCAGACTTCTGATTTCCTGCTGCTCTTCCATAGGTATGATGTGTTTTGAAAGGCATAACAAGCAAGTTAAGGCTAGGACCATGTATGACTGACAAGGATAAACCTCAACTGAGTCTCTAAATTATGACTGCAGACTGAGTTGTGGACTAGTAATAGAAAAAAATGGTACAATTGTTAGAGGGGTTATACAGTTTGAGGAGGTAACTGGGACAGAGAAAGATGTGAAAATTGTAATGTAATGTCATACACAATATCACTGACAATTGTTGAGTGATTTTTTAAAATAACATATACTATTAAGGGATGGAAAAAGTAACTAGGCATGTGTTAAAAATACAATGTTGTTATCCATGGACTTGTTAAAGGTTACAACAATATCCCAACATTTTTATTATAATTATTTCCAACAAATTATTCATCAGTCAGAGCACCACTTCTGTCTGTCATATTTCAACCTGGTTGCTGTGGTTTGTTGATCAGAATTACTGTCTATGTGATAATACTAAAATTTGAATTGTTTAAGAGGATGGCTCACCTGCTTCAAGCTATACTTACTGTATACCTGGAGGCAGTGCTGGCTCACTAGTTTAGGCTTTGGGATACGGAGTTTAAAACCCAGCATAGCCAAACAGCCATGGTTGTGTCCTTATGCAAGACTCCTAACCCAGCTGCTCAGTAGCATTCTGTCTCAATTGTATTTTTAAGTTGCTTTGATCTAGTCTCTCTTTTTAAAAATGTTTTATGAAGTGTGATTTAAAAGCTACTCTAGTGGGTTCCTGCCATTATTCTGAACATGTTTCTCATGTTACAATATGGTCAGTTGTTTAATATCTTTTTCCTAAACAATACATCTGTATCAACATTTAAACCGGTTATGGTAATAAAAAAGAAAACCCTATATGAATGCACAAACTGCTTTTTTATTACTTTATTATACAGAAAAGTAACACATGCAAACAGATGTGTTCCAGATGTTGCATGTTGATTAACAGTGATTAGCTGTTGGACAACATGTTGCTGAGCGAGTATACACTGGATGTTAATTAAAGTGGTGTAATTAAATGAGATGACATGTACAGCCAGAGTTTTAAATTCACTATTTAACACAGCTGCATGTGGTGACGTTTTAACCACCTTCATTAGCATGCGTAGCCAAGATCAGTTGCTACTCTGCTAACATGTATTAGCACAGGCAGAATGTTTCTGTAATTACCTTCTCAGATCTCTCAGGAACAGTTGAAAGCTAAATAATAAAATAACTGTAGCATATCATAATGAATTTAACTAGTAATAATTTGTTATTAATAGGTGGTTTTAGGTTATACAATGACACTGAATTAATATGTACATGCTTTGATATATAGATATGACACACACACAAACTGGACAGGAAATGGGCAAATTTTTTTTGTCACATCTAAATATTATTAATAGTAAGTACTTGGACAGTGATATAATTTTATTCATTTTGTGTCTGCTTACTACTGCAATATATTTGAAATGAAGCAATCAAGGTAAAGTGAATGTGACTTTGAGCTTTAATTCAAGCAGTTTAACCAAAATATTACTTTAATCATATAGGAATTACAGCCATTTTTACATAGTGCTGCCATTTCCACAGGCTCAAAAGCAATTGGACAAACTAACAATTATAAATATATGGATTATTGTCATGTCTCGCGCCCCTCGGGCTAGGACCAGTCATGCTAACGCGTTCCCCATTGCCCGAACTACCATCGCGGACGGACCCACTTCCGCTCCCGGGACTGCGACCGCGCTTCCGGCTCGCTACTATAAACACGGAAGTTTTAGAGACATTCGCTGTTCGTTCATGTTCCCGTTCAGGATTCATTTTCGGACTCCGTTTTCCCAAGTGGACTTACCTGTCTTCGGTCAGCTCCCGCTCAGGTAACCGTTTTCGTTCTCTCCGAACGACGGTTTCATTTACGCCTACGCTCTAGTATCGGTTTGTTTTGTTCCGCCTTTTCCGTGCTTTGTGTTTTGGCGCTAGCCTTAATCCCCCTGGTATTTCCCGGCAGCACTGATTCGCGTTTCCCCCCAGTTTGCTTACTCGCGGGGTTTTCCGTTCGATCCAAACGCCTCGCTGCGTTTGCAGTCCCATAGCAGACCGTCACAATTATTTTTAATACTTGGATGCAAACCCTTTGTGGTCAATGACTGCCTAAAGTCTGGAACCCATGAACACAACCAAATGCTGAGTTTCCTCCCTTGAGATGTTTTGCCAGACCTTTACTGCAGCTGTCTTTTGTTTCCCAATGTTTGAAGGTCTATTTCAATTCAGTTTTATTTGTATAGTGCTTTTAACAACAGACATTGTCACAAAGCAGCTTCACAAAAGTATATAAATT
>JAQQZX010041277.1:0-13920 GCA_030068355.1 Notoglanidium maculatum | reverse complement strand
TATAAATCAGACTCATGGAATATTTAGTGTAGTATATAAAGTATATATGTGTACAGCAACTGAGGTCTAAAGTCCAGAAATGTGCTAACCTTCTTTATACTTCTGAATTGTCTGAGCATTTCAGCCACTAAATGTTTCCAAAACTGTGATTAAAATCAGATCTCTGTCCTGACTAGCATGCTGACTGTTTAAAACTGTCGTTAGAAATTTCAGATTTTTACTCTCGGCGGACATTTTTAACAGTAAAAAAGCAGTAATGCAAGCCCAGTGTGAGACGGTGTGAGACAGTGGTAAGTAAAGTACAGAAAACCACAACTAAACACAAACATTCACACGTAAATACACTAACATGATACTCAGAGTAACTAACAGTACTCCAGATGGGAAGAGTCCTTAGCCACATGCGACAAACATCATTCTTGGAAGAGAAAAACAATGTGAACTGACAATACCCAGAGATCATAAGTCGTTTCGTTGCATTGCCGTTAGGGGGAAGGAGGGGTAACTTAAAGGTCATGCTTTTCGTACACAGATTTTTATCAAGGGTGCTAATAATTTGGAAACAATATCATTTGACTGTCAGCGTTGTTGAATTCTCAGTTGTAACTGATCAGGTTAATTCAATAATTTGTTTATTTTTATTTACTCAATAATCGATTCATTTTCTATAAAAACCCAAACGTGTTTATATATTTAATGCACGTGTCATTGTTTCTATGGTAACAGCTTGGATTTGTGATGAATGCTCCCCTTAATCTAAGCGAAATAATATTTCAAAAATGTAAAAAAAAAAAAAAAAATTTTTTTGGCTTGTTACCTTCAAAACATTAGTACGTAAAGGATGATTAAGCAGTATCGCGCTAGAACGCGTGCGGAATAACTGCGCGATTGCAAGTACAATATTGCTTTTATGCGACATTTCTATAAACGGGAAATCTATATGGAGTAATTGGTATTCCAGACACAAAGGCTTTGTTTATTTTTGCTCCACTAGCAGACATACGGTAGATCCCGAAGAAGCCGCAGTCACTTGGCTTGCTAGCTTTCACGTTTGAAAGTCAAAAGATATATTCATGAAACTAATCAACATGTTTTGTTTCAACCATCAAATGTATGAATATATATTTTACCGGCTGAAGGAAGATTCGAAGGAGAGCATTAACCTGAGCTCTACGTGTACATCCGCAGTGTAAACGCAGTGTAAAATGGAGTGATTACACTTTTTTAGATTGTGTTGATGGCTTGGCAGTTGTGCTGGGTCTGAGGTCATGACAGGGTTGTACCGGTTTCTACACACCGTGCGAAAGTAGTTTAACCTTACTGACTTTTCAGGCCTGTGGTTTTGAGGCACTGCCCAGTCTTAGTAGGGTGTGTTCTGAAAGGGTCGTGTTGAGGTTAGTAGCATAGGTATGACTTCTTCTTAACCAGATATTAACTCATCACATGTAGGACCTGAGGTTTTAGTTTTCATGTCATTGTTCCCCGCTTCAATTTTTTTTACCATATTCAGTTCATCGTTCATGCTAATGACGTGGGCGTGGCTTTATTCTCCCCCCCCCACGTGATCACATGTTATTTACATGACATCATGAGTCTTCTCAATCGCGCGAGTGCATCACACGTTACCTGCATGCTCCCATGTGGAAAAACGTTCAGCTCTTATTCTTTATTGCGTATGTTTGGGTGTGTGAATATATACATGCCAATACATTAAAATCAGATCAGATGTTTCATAACATCTGTATTGTGTGGTTAAGAATCTTTGTCTTCTACTCACTGTGGAGTGTGTGAAAACGGTTGCAAGTAAGTGCGGTAAGTGAGGTTAATTTTGCCAGTCGTTCTCAGGCGTCTTCTCTTCTTTTTTTTGCAAAGTAACCCGAGCTCTGGGCCAATGATCGAGGTTCACGAGTCTCCGAGCGCATCTTCTCTGCTGCCATGCTTCTCTCCCACGCCCTATATTTTTGTTTTGATCAGATTGTGGTGAGGAGGCCGCACACCCACACATCGCCATATATGCAGCTGCGTACCACACACACACATGCTGACATTGCATTATAATAAGGAGCGACTGATTGTCATGATATTGAATGGGAGAATCAAATCTAAGCTATCATTAATTTGACTGCTTAACTAGAAGTGCATTATCATTATTATGATTATTACACACAAGGTATTATACACAAGCATTCTGATGAGACTGGGTCAGAGGTCACTTATCTGTATCAACTATTTATATTATCGCCATCTGTACATTGTCTCGCTATGAAGATAAAGCTATTTATCCAGAATGATACTGCAGGATTTTGGGTAATTCTCAAGAGAGTTTGGCCTGGCTTACCCGAAACTGAAATAAAGGCTTGGCTTTAAAAAGGATTTGATGGTTTTCTATCTCCGTGTTGACTCGGTTTCACTTTCACTAGGACTTGGCCTCAACCCCTTCAAGACATGGACTCGATCTATGGGCGTGGATAGTTGTATTGTTCCAAATCCATCCATCCATTTTTTCATTTATTTTGCTTGTCCATTGTGAGCCAATCCAATCGCAGCTGACTTGGGGCGAGAGGCGGGGCTCGCAATGGACAGGTCAATCGACAGCCGTTCACACTCACGTTAACACCTTCGTGCAGATTTTGAGCGATCTAATCTGTACGTCAGGAAACTGGAGGCCCCGTTGGAATCCACACGGGCATGGGGACAGCATGCAAACTCGGCACAGAACGTCCCCGATCAGTGCGCAGAATCAAAGCCAGAACTTTCGTGCTGTGAGGTGAGAGTGCTAACCACCACACCCCCCTGCTGCCCCGTCCCAAATCTCAAATGTAAATAACACATGTTGTGTTGTGTTTGTGTCACACACGGTGACATGATCGAACGTGTCCAGTTTGTGTGCCAGGAATGGAACCTGATCTGGAACCTCCAGCGCAGGTTCAACATGTTGAGATGCTTTTTTCTTCTAACGGCAACTTGAGCTGTGTCTGTGTGATTTTCCCGCCACATTGTTCGCTGACTAGATAAGCGCACGTGTTCCTAATAAAGTGGACGGTGCGTGTACACATACTGTATATATTCTGCGTTACAGAAACCGATGACAATGTTTTCTTTTCTGACGTCAGCGCGGACGAGTCTATCCGTTGTGATGATGTGTATTGAAAAACAATAAACGTCCTATCTTCCTTTCATGCTGGGGGGTTTTTTCGGAACAGATAACGCATTCGTAATCAGAATATATACCGCACTACTGCTGCATTGTGAAAACTGAAACCGAGCGGGTTATGAGATAAAGTGCAGCTTCGTGGATTTTTATGACATCTGATAATTCGCGTCGAACTCGAGTACTAGTCCACGTTTACATTCGAGGGTAAACTTTTCAGACAGGCCTGCATTATTATAGTCTTTGTATTTACAGCCACTAGGCTGTAGCGTTGCATCAGACACGTAGGCACATGCACGACGTGCATTGATTTCCGAGGATTTTGTTATCAGAATGCGCTTGCAGAATGATAGCATCGACGGTTGTTTCTCTGGAAATGAAATTACTGAAGATGGTTTTGGGGGCGGGGTTTAAATATTGAAACTGTATATGCAAACATTGTTGTAACGGTAAGGCCTACAGGACTTGGTACATGAACAAAGGATAATAAAAGAATCTTAAATATTCTACGAATGAAAGAATAATGATAACATTCACTGTTTCTATGTTTTATCAATATTCTTTCATTTATTTATTATTTATCAATCGGTTTGTTCAGATTTTATATAGACGTGACGTGACGTGACGTGGTGAGGGGTACTATAAATGGTTAACAAGCGTGATGTCATTCTTTAACAGTTGCTTGCATTGTTCATGAGGAATAAAGCACTCTGGTGCATGCTGTAGCAGGAAAATAATCGCATGGTGGTAGCGGTAACTCTGCTCCGTTCATTTTCCGTTCTCAAGTGTTTAGTTTTTACAAAGCGTCGTCCGGGAGAGACATTAGCAAGATCTGTGAGTTAAAGGGGCCGGCTCAGCCTTCCCAGAATCCTCTGCACCGGGAAGCGTGTCGCCATTTTCCAAAAAAACAATCCGGTGACATAGATCTTAAATTGTAACGTGAAATTGAAGATGTTTTTGTCAGCATATCTATATTTTAGTCCGTATGTAACAGACCCCGAACCTGCCTTCGGAAACGAAGGATTGAAAAGATGAGACGTATTTTGTTCAAAGCGTCCACGTATGACCCGTGAACGTAGAAGAAGTTCGAGATGGGTTTCGAAGTGAATTTGTGGAGGTTTTGCCGCACAGGTACCGCGTGCTTACAAAACAAAACCAATGCACTGGAACCTGGGAAGGGTGAGCCGCTTCCTTTGCGGTTTTCGGGACGTCTTGTTTTACTGATTAGCTTTAGACTCATTCTTCACATGGTTGAACAGAAGCTCGTAAATTTTGTTCACATTGGCTGTTTAGGTTCTTCCTATAGATAGATTTACGGGGCATTTCCGTGCCAAAGGAAGAGAACGCGTCCTATTCGCTTGCAGATAAAATGAAATAACGGAAAACTGGACGAAAATAAATGTTTTCTTTTTCAACACCCGAAGCTCTGCCACTCCAAAGTATAACTACTTTCCTGTCTCTCTAGAAGATAAAAGAGGGGAAGTTGAACAGAGTCAAAGAAGGAAATACATGCGAAGAGCCATTTGTGTCAAACGGCTGAGAAGTTTCGACCGCCGAGGCATTAAAGCGCATGCCTTCCTTTGCCACACATGCACTTAAGCACAGAAAGTGTGTTAAACAATGTTGACATGTTTTTAATACAAAAGCGCTTGCACGGAAAGTTCTGTGAATAGAACAAAAATCAACTCCCTTTAGACGAGCTTATCACAATAGGCTGTTTGTCCGGAATTCTCTTTCTTGTACACACACACACACTAACGCAATCTGCAGACATCAGTAGCTCAACCAGAACTCCAGAAAACCATCCCAACGTATCCATCAACAAAGAAAGGAAAAGACATGGGCGTTTTCTTTAGCCACACACACACGCACACACACACACACTCTCCTCTGTGTCCACTACTTAAGGCTAATGCTCCATGTTCTGAGTTGTGAAATCTTGATCTTTCCCAAACATGCTAATACAAACGTCTGGACACAGAATGCTACACATGCTCTCGGGATTACTTTCGCTGCTGGACCTAGCGATAATTTGGGGTATTTTCTCTCTGTCTCTCATTTTATATATATATATATAATGGTTTGAATGGGGAGAATGTTGGTCTTTTTATTCATTTATTATTATTATTATTATTATTATTATTATTATTTAACCTGCATGTTGTTTGCACAATTTTAAACACAAGCTCCATATTTAAATATGAAATATCACTTACATGAAAAATTCAACATTCCAGTTTTTAATGTTGTTTATTCGAGGCAGAGTTACTTACAAAATTATAGAAGTTATACATATAATATACAATTTACAGTATATTTCAGTACAAAATATAGCAATTTTGTGTCATGTAGTTGCATGAGGTTTTTTTTGTTGATTAAAGAAAAGAAAATGATGTTCAATGTATAAAGCTAGTTTTAAAACATAGCAAACCAAAGTTCATTGGGCATGAAAAATGATTTTTGTATAAAAAGTTTGTAAAGATAAATCAGAGATATTGAAAATGGTAAAGACTAAACAGAACAGAAATCAGGATAATGGTTCTTTAAAAAAAAAAAAAAAAAAGCCGGATATTGTGTGTGGAAGGGTTTTGCTTTTTTTTTTACAGGGAAAGAAAATACTATACTGTGGAGTTCTAAAATTATGGAGAAAAGCATCTTCTTCACGTCACTTTTACTACATCCATAATAAAAGAACACTATATTTCAAGCTAGAGGCAGAACATACACTATAAATCTTTTTGCCATTTAAAAGTTTTTCAAATTCTGAAACATAAATAAATAAATAAATGTAACACAAAAAAGCATAGGCTTAGTGTATCTTTGAATGTTCAACTTTAATATCCAATATTCTACAGAAGTCATAACTGAAATTTCAGCATATTTATGAGAAGATTTCCCCTCAGTTTTATCCCTTTATACCGAAACACGCGTTCACACGCGACAGCAGAGGATTTGATCTGACGCGTCCAAAACGTCGTCAGATTTGACACCAACTTTCGCTTGCGGAGTCCGTGCTACCTCGAGGACGAAGCAGAGACTAATTCTGAAACCTGCAAATATTTCTGCGACTCTACTTTTCACTCATGTCGTCGCTGAGGATAGAATCTGTCATAAGAGACTTATTTTCAATACTGGCCTCAGATTTGTAGAACATATATATTAGATATAATAAGTGTGTGTTTTTAAATAAAAAAAAAAAAACCATGTATGCCTTTTTATAGGTCAGATCGCAGAAGGCACGTCGATTACGTCTGAAGGTACGAAGCTAGAAATGAGCTGAAATTCATGTCAGTTTTCTTTCTAAAGTTATATAGTTGTTTTTTATCAGGTAACTTACAAACAGCCACGATTGCATCCCCTTTTATATTAATATGTGTATATAACTGTATTGCACTTGTAATTATGTAATTATGACTAAAATGTGTGGCCTGTTTTCTTATTTGTGTAGTTCCGATTGAGAATGGCAAGCCCAAGTTTGACAATGGTTCATATATTTCTGGTCAGAATGGCACCTTCTTCAAAGGTAAAGTTTTCAGATTTTTTTTTTTTTTTTTTTGCATGGATTTGTACGTACAGATTCTCTGTGAGAGATTTGATTTTTTCCATGGCTATGAAACACAGGTACAAAAAGCCCTACCTAAAAGTTAGAACAGAATAGCACGGCACCCAGACGGGTTCACCACAACAAGACCCGCTTATCTTATCCGGAAAAGACAAAGATTGTTTTGGGGTTTTTTTAATGTAATGAATTTACTTTTACTTTTTGGATCTGTTTGTCTCGTATCTGATTCTGTGAGTCTCGTGTATAAATAAAATCTGCTTTCCCATCGGGACGCCCTCTCGTTCACGACTACTATAGCAACTGTAAGCTGCGTGTTCCTGTTTCCTGTTTCCTGCTTCCTGTATTATATGAGTAATTTGGAAGCCAGTAGCCGCCTTGAAGATTTGCAATGTAGTGAAAGCCACAAAAGGCTTCCTTGCATATTATTCTCACGCTGCTATTGAGCGTTATTGGGCTTTTGGGGCACTCAGGGGCATGCTCTTATAGGACAGTAATCAGCAACAGCATGGTGTGATGCCTACCATCCTAGAATTACAATCTTACCATGCTAAAATTGATGATTTTCCTATAACCATGTTTGAATTCATTCATTAGTGACATGTTATGCTTTTTTAATCCATCTATAGTTACATTTAATGCTGCAAAACAAGTTCTCTCCTGTTATCACTTATGTTTCAAAAGCTATAAGCATCACCATCCGCTGTTTTGTTTTCTCGGTAACACCTTGTATGCTACTGAGAAACCACAAAGCCGTCCGTTTTGGAGATGTTTTCATGACCTTACAATCATGGCTTTACCTCTGACTCTTGCAAAGTGCTGTCGCTGAGGAATCCTTAAAAAAAATAAATAAATAATATTAATAATTCACCATATCAGGTCTGTGTTTTGGAGTTCTACAAACATGAACCAACACCTTCTGACCAATCAGAGTAGAGAATTCAACCATGCTACTCTTTCAAAGAAGCCATTCCAGTAAGGACATTGTGGAATATTTGATTATGTATTTCTGGTTGAGCAAATTATTGATGAGTTCAATAAAAACGAAGTTCCATTCTGGGGGAGTTTTACACAGGTCATAATAAATTGTATGTCTTATTTTTCAGAAAAAGTGAATGACAGTACCATTTATGAGGAACAAGGTAGGACCAAAGCGTAGGAGTTACTGCTACCACACCAAACCCATACCACACCTATTAGTTCCTATCCAACTCGAATCAAACCAAAAATTGTATCCATTTACAGTTGAAAAATGCTCTCCTAAAATGGAGCGATGTCTTTTGTTACTGTAGAAACATTTATGTACTGTATGTATCAGAAAGATCACATTAATATAAACCTAGCAACGGGAACTAACGTTAAAGAAAAACATTCCCTTAAAATAAAATATCATTCGCATGAAAATGGCGTGTTGATCTTTCGATCATGTGATCCTCTCTGTCTTTTTTCAGAGGATTTCCAGAATCAAGACGAAATACATCACTTTAGTAATTGTGTTGAAGAGTATCTCATGTTGACCATAAATGATTATTGTTTGAAGTATTTTAATTCGAGTATGATCGACCTGGGAGAAGAAAACTGGTGTGATTGGGAGATGGTGGTCAGGTAAGAAAAAAAAAATAATAAAAGATGATGATGACTAGTTGCAATGTATAATGGAACTAGAGGTCTTGAGTATACTTTGCCAATCATCCCAAGTGTAATTTCTCAGCTGTAGTATGGATTTTTACAGTAGGTGTCGTACGCTTGTGACTAACTACTTGAAACTAGGAAACAAAAGCACTGTGGTTTTGATTATCAGTCAAATTAGCATCTCCTTATATGAATTCTTAGAGCAGCTGAGACATGCAGACATTTGCTAGCTCATAATAGAAATTACAGTAACCATGACGGATAGCTACTGCTAGCTGACTACAGAAATGACAGCGATAGGATGAATATGATAATACGGATTACAGTACTAGGATAGATAGCTGATAGAATGCTTAGAAATACGTGGATAAAAAGAACACTGTCGTTCAGTCAGCCAGTCACTGATTAATTAAATTCACTCAGTCAGTAAGTCAGTAAGACAGACGGACAGACCCATAATCATTCATTCATTCGTTCAATCAATCAGTCAGTAGTGAGATAGTCAATCAGGAACATAACTGGTCAGTCAATTAGTAAGTAGTTTAGACAAGTCAGTCAGACAGGGAGGCTTTTCATGCCTGTGTTTAAGGGGGAAGTCTGCAAGTATGTAAAGGAAATGCTGCAGTCTGCTTTAGAAATGAGTGCATTTACACAAACACAACTTTCTTGCTTACTAATTACTGACAGACATTTCCTTCCGCTGCCAGATAAGAGATCTCTATCTGTGTCCTTGTGCCCATTTAGACATTACCACGCTCTGACCCACTGCATGGAGCAATGTGCTAAGTTGACACAATGCTATTACCCAAACGCTGTTGTGCAGGAGACGTTTGTGAAAGTCCATAAGCAATACTTCAGTCTGTGCGCCACTAAAGAGGACGCTCTGCCAGATGCCCCAGCGAGTGTTGTCCTCGTACTCACCCTGCTGCCTGTCAGCGTCATTCCCATACTGGTCTATATGGTCATCAGGAAGAGTAGCGTTATTGACTGAGAAACACGAACTTCATGCTATTTTGTGCACCAAAATATGAAATTGTAAAGCGATTCACTGTAATACAATGTACGTGTAAATCAATGTATATAGGATGTTTGTTATTATTGCAAATGCAAAAAAAAAAAAGGCAACTACCAAGAAAAAAAAAGTAGTGGTGATAAGAAAATTACTCAATCACGTGGAACTACGTTGTAACTAAGTCTACAATTGTATCCGGAGAACGCATTTCCGTAAAAACTAACCAGGTGAGCAGTGCTCAAAGGTCAAATTAAAGCTAGCTAGCTAGATTTATTAGCCATTTCTAGCTACATAATTAGCAACCTTACTCATTATCCTATAGACAGGAGCAGCACTTAGATATATTTAGTACAACTGAACAGTGAAGTGATAAGTTTAACCCAGAGCATTAATACCGTACAACGTGAAAAGGTGCGGCTAAGCTGGTCTAGCTCACTCTGCTAGCTAATATCGTTCCTGTACATGTTTCTGCATGTTGGATGTCGAGCTGTGAAATGCTGACATCGTAAGCAGATGGTTTTGGTTCGCGTTATTTGCAGATCATTATCAGGCTGCTTGAAATGAATACATGTTCCTTGCATTACGCTCCTGCTAATGTTAGTGTTTGGGGTTTTGTTTTTTAAGAGATGTATTAATTCATGATTAAGTGTGAAAAATAAGTTCTTGGTAGTTGCTTAGTTCTTGTTTTTTATTGCTATAAACTGCAATTACAGTTAAACTACACTACTTTGTACTTTTAGGATTGTAGAGTCAGTTATTAAATGTGTTTTAATGCATTTTTTTGTATGTAAAGCATTAAATAAATGGAAACCAGTGGCTTTCTTACATAACCAGGACATGACTGGTTAAGCGAAGTGATGGAAAATTCAACAACAAACAAAAAAATTCACACAGCAAATTGTTATGCCACTTTTTTTTATAGCCAATACGGGCTGGTTTGAGTCGTCTGGAAACTGCTGGTGTTCCGGGAGTTTCACTCAAGACAATGGTGTGAAAACCAAAAACCATTGGGGTGGAAACACCTTGTTGATGAGAGAGGTCAGAGGGGAACGGTCACACTGGTTTGAGCTGGCAGGAAGGCTGTGGTAACTCACATCATCGCTGGTTACACCTGAACAGAAAAATATCGCGGAGCGCACAACGTGACTAAAATGCATGGGTGGATGGGCTAGAACAACAACTCGTGTAAACAAACAGCAAGGAAACTGGGGTTAATGGTAAACTGGTGGTTTCAGGGGACAGGTGAGTGAGCACGTGGATTCGTGATGGCTTTTCAATTAGCCGTCAACACACGTGACCTTCACCTGTAAAACTGAATGAACCCTTTAAACCCAAATACCGCCATTGTATACCTGAGGGTACATTTACGTTGTCACAGCCGACTTATTTAGTGAGCCGCAAATTAAATGCGTAAATTAAAAAGAAAAATTCTAACCAACACGAAACCCAAATTGAACATAAGGAAATTGAACAACAATAAAAAATTGCTTCAGATTGCATTTACGTCTGGTGAAGTCCTGCTGAGACGGCTCAGAAGGTCATGTGCCAAACTATACTTGCTTCATATAGAAATTTGGCAAGCAGAAGTTGATGTGGGTGAGTTTTAAAGCAAGTGTTTGAAACTCAGCACTTCAGTAGGGAAGCTGCTTCTGGTTTATTTCTGAAAACAGACAAATCAGCTTTTTTTTCCCCCGGTTTGGTTGTTGAGCAATCCATTTCGTCAAGCTGTCTGGTTGTATGTTGTAATCAGAATGATGGGTCAAATTGTCACACACACACACACACACACACAAACATCACTTCCACACCCAATTAACTGATCTGGTTTGCCAATGTAACCTTTTTCTAAGGAATGACCTCCTCCTACCATTACAATTGGAGGAAAACATACACACCCTGACTGAGAGAGACGAAGTAGTTCCCAGAAATAATTAAAGCATGATGTAAGGAAACAATTCTGGTGATTAATGTTCATCATAGTCCATTTGGGGTGTGTGTGTGTGTGTGTGTGTGTATGGTGGGAGGTGTTTCAGAGAACTGTTTTGAAACATTATTGCCATCTCCTGGTAGAACTGGTGAATTATGGTTTCCAAATTTGGCAGTTAATTCCGAGCGCAAAAACTGTTCAGAATTCCAGTGAATTATGGTTTCCAAATTTGGCAGTTAATTCCGAGCGCAAAAACTGTTCAGAATTCCAGTGAATTATGGTTTCACATGCTCCGCCTTCAAAACATAAATCTTTCTAAATAAACAACAAATCATACATTATAATGCCTTAAAGGAACAGCTTTAGCTCAGACTGTTAAAAAGCACTAATTCTGAAGTGGTGGAACAGGTTTTGAATGAAACGCATATTTGCTTGGGTACTTTCTCAGAGACTGGATTTAAATCGTGTCGTTTAAGAACAGGTTTAGGTACGCTCATTTCATTCTCAGTTTCTGGGAAAGGGTCAGTCAGTACGATCCTGCTCGCCCCTGTTCTTAATTTCAGTTCATGTCCATCAGAATCCCAGGCTTTGAAAATAAACAAGTACGTAAAGAAATTAAAATTTTTATTTTTGTAGTATTCATATATTTTCATATATATATATATATATAAGTATAAAACTATAGATATTGTATGAAAATCATACTCAGTTAAACGTGTAAGCATCCAGCCAAAAATGTACTCAGAAAAAGTTGCTATTTTTAAATATACCGAAGTATTAAAAATAAAAAGCAAATGATGAAATTAAGTTACTGTCACTGTTATTACTTTTATAATCTAAAATTGTTCAAAGATGATTATTGGTTTATAGCAACGCCACCGATTTGCCTGAAAACTAGACTTTACTAGAACTGAAGCTAAAATTGTGTGGAGAAGCTGATATCCGATGACGAGTTGTCTCGGTTCATGATGGTTTTTCTCTGCACTGATGAAATGATAAACTGAACTCATTTGACTGTTACATAACTTTAACCACTGGTTGGATGAAAACAAAACCTCCGTTTTGGCATTCCCTGTAAAAAGGATGTACATTTTCCTTTTGCGAACGTGACGAATATTAATAGTTATAATTAATATGTGATATCCCAGAGTTATTTCAGTAAACTTTTTTGATTTAAACTTCTTTCAAGGACTTTTTTGTTTGGGTTTCTTAAATGACCCGCAACCGAAGGAGGCACAGTGGGATTTTCTTCATCTCTGATGCAGCAGAGCTTTAGTCCTTCTTTCATCTCTACACTTTCATCTATACATTTTTAAAAAAAAAACTCATGTTTAAAATGCATTTCCTTTAAGTGTTGGCCTAATTGTAGTAAACTAAGGTTTTTACTCATTTTATAGTACATTTTAATACTTCTTGAACTCTCGAAGGGTTAGGGTTCACTGTTCCAAAACAACCTGAAGTAAAAATGGAAAACATTTCATATGCGCATGCAGGAGATAAGCGTGAATGCATTTCTTAAGAAATGTTAAAAAGTATTGGAGAAAAAGGAACCAAACTCCTTGGGAGCTTACTCTATGTCTGAGCCTGTTCAGGGACACTCCCTCTCTATCTCTCTCTCACACACACACACACACACACACACACACACACACACACAAAGGTGGCCTGTGTGTGAAGACAAAAAACACGTCCTCCCTCAAAACTTCCTCATGCAAAAATAATGGGGACAAAAAACAGAAAAAAAAGAGATGGCTGCATGCCCACAAAGAGAGAGTATAGAGAAGAGGGAAAAAAGTTTGCTGTCCACACCGTGATTAAAACTGGAAGCAAATAGCTAGATAATAACAGTTTTGTCCCTTTTCTAATCTCTTCGTACTACAGTTCAGGGCTTGATGGAGCTCAAGAAGGCCTGAATCTCACATAAAGATTTTGTTCTTGGAACCTGGCGCCTATAGAAAACAGCATTTTGGTTGAGAATATGTCATGAAACCATACTTTAAACCTGACAGTACGTGTGACTTTCTGTTTAAGGTGTGAGACATTCCTAGATGGTTTAGGCTTCTGATTCCCACAGTCCAGTAAAACTATGCAAAATATGGACTTCTAAGAAATAATAAAAGCAGATTAATAACTTGTCAACTGTCTGTGTGAACACAGGGTAGCAAAATCACAACAAGAAATAATCAATTTGTTGTTGAAAAGCTTAAATTTGGCCTTGGCAGTAGTTTTGCATATGACTTAACACCTCACTCAGTCAGTTTCGCAATGAGTGATCACTAATGGAAAGCGAAAATGCACACCAAAAAAACATGTTCTTGGTTTGTGGTTGCCAGATTGGATCTCAGGTCAGTTTGCTTGTAGTCGTTCCACAATGTTAAAGCACATCAGATGCGTATCAGAAGACCAACCAAGTGGAAAAAATAAAATAAAAAGCAGAACAAAAATAAATAAATAAATAAATCAACTCCTTATTACAACAAAAGTCTCATTTACAAGGTTAATATCACCGTAAGGTGCCTTTTGTTCTCCTCAACATTTGCCATGTTGGCTTAATATAATATGTTATATATACAGGTCCTTCTCAATAAATTAGCATATTGTGATAAAGTTCATTATTTTCTGTAATGTACTGATAAACA
>JAQQZX010041236.1:0-13921 GCA_030068355.1 Notoglanidium maculatum | reverse complement strand
TATATATATATATATATATATATATATATATGCTTATATAATAATAATAATAATAATAATAATAAGTTATTGTAAGTTTAACCTCAATGTCAAAAACAGGTCAGCGTGTACATAACGTCAACCTGAATCAGTATTATGCTGGTGGAAAGTTTTATTAGTAATTAAAGGTCCACTATGTAGGATTCAGGTGGATCTATTAGCAGCATATATAATATTCCTAAGTATGTTGTCATTATTGTATAATTACCTGTAACTATAAATCGTGTTTTCATGAGCTTAGAATGAGCCCTTCACATCTACATAGGGAGCGGGTCCACCTCTACAGAGCCGCCATGTTGCGCTGCTTCAGAACGGACAAACCCCCAAAGAGCGCCTTTAGCATTTCAGGTTTTCACAAGTGGCAGACTTCCTGAAGGAAGCACCGGAAGGATCACAAAGAAAAAGAAAGGAAGACTATGAAAAAGAAAGAAGAAGAATCAATGTTTGCTGGTGCTGACTAACAAGTTTGAGAACCCAAATTTTGAAAAACCAAGTGTGGACGCAAGTTCTTGGATGTACGCTACAGGTACCTGACCGGACGTTCGAACACGGAGAGGTGAGGGAGAGGCATTCGCTTGGTTGGAATCAACTGCATCCTACATAGTGGACCTTTAAGCAAGCCAATAAATAGTCAAAATATAATTGCAAACCTTTAAATAATGAGCTTAATATTTGGAATAAAGTCTGAATGGAGCTGTGTTTGGAGGGTTTTGTGAAATGTATTTTACAGTTAACGGTCACAGTGATTTCAACATAAAACTATAAAATAACTCCATAATTTGGTCATCTTTCATTTCCCACCCATCAGTCAGCTCTCCCCATCACAGGACAGCTACCAACTCGGACACAAGACACTTGAAGCCATTTGTTCGAACTCCTACTCACGTTGCGTCACAAGGCAGCGCAACGCACTCAGAGGAAACTGCTTTACAACCTCTTCCACATACGTGACCCGCAGATGCCCATAACTGTGAGTGATGCTGTGATTGACAGGTGAGGGAGACTATGCCCCTCCCACCCAGACGGCACAGCCATATTTGTTCCCTTGGCTCCTGAACATGGATGGCTGTGCGGTCAACCAGCATCTCACTTTGTGATCCCAATTTTAGTTACGGTTATAATCATCGTACCCCTCTGTTACAGCCGACCCCAAGCAATTCTGCCTTCAGTTTAGAAGTGTAATTGAGAAGGGTCTGAAAAATGTGACATTAATGCTTGATCACCAATGAATTGGGGCAGGAAAGAGCTCTACAATGGTGAAGAGATCAGCCTTCCAGGAGGTCAACTAGCAGGAACTGTGCAACAGGAAGCAGGAAGTGAGGATCGAGGCGGTGCACGTCGGCTTCTGGAATTTATTATTTACGTTTTGAAGTGAGGGTGAGAGGGGTGTGTGGACGCTTAAACTGCTGGATGAATCCAACAGATGGACAGAGGATTACAATTCCAATCTCTTTCCGTTCGGCTTCCTCTTTATTTTTCACTCTTTTTTTTCTGGTTCGCTCAGTGTCCTGCCCTACTTTCCCCTGATAACAGCTTCAACAATTCCCTACCAGCAACCAAACCCATTCTTCTGCACTGAATAACATTTTTACTTTCCCAAAATCACTTCAGCAAAGTCGTCACTGTAATAAAGGCATAACCTTAATCATGTAAAATAATCTCCAGTAGCTTTTGCTATACATCTGGGTCACTTCATGTTCTCTTTTCTAAGAGTGTACACTGATTTGAATCTGTGAACCGCTCTCAACATTTATGATACAAGAATAATAAATCAGAGTAAAATGTAAAATCAGAGCTAATTTTTTACTAGTGTACATTTCAAAAATTTTAAATATAGGCCACACCTCCTTTGCTGAAACGGACAGGCACAGAGGCCACGCCTCCATCACCGGGACTGACAGGCACAGAGGCCACGCCTCCTTCACCGGGACTGACAGGCACAGAGGCCACGCCTCCTTCACCGGGACTGACATGTACAGAGGCCACGCCTCCTTCACCGGGACTGACAGGCACAGAGCCCACGCCTCCATCACCGGGACGGACAGGCACAGAGGCCACGCCTCCATCACCGGGACTGACAGGCACAGACCCCACGCCTCCATCACCGGGACTGACAGGCACAGAGCCCACTCCCCCATCACCGGGACTGACAGGCACAGAGCCCACGCCTCCATCACCGGGACTGACAGGCACAGAGCCCACGCCTCCATCACCGGGACTGACAGGCACAGAGCCCACGCCTCCTTCACCGGGACTGACAGGCACAGAGCCCACTCCCCCATCACCGGGACGGACAGGCACAGAGGCCACGCCTCCATCACCGGGAATGACAGGCACAGAGCCCACGCCTCCTTCACCGGGACTGACAGGCACAGAGGCCACGCCTCCTTCACCGGGACTGACAGGCACAGAGGCCACGCCTCCTTCACCAAAACTAAGAGACAGTTTTTTTTATGTCAAGTTTCAAAGATGCTCTTTCAATAACAGTCAGAGTATGTTTAGATTGAATGTTAAGTATGATAATGTTGCTTCCCTCTTACCGGTGGTGATAAAGATTCTCCATGCTAACTTGTTTGCCAATAACTGCCTGCTTGTATACTACCTGTGCATTTTCCTTCCTTAGGGATGCAAAGTTCCGCACTCAGCTTTACATGGAGAACTGGTCATGCCTGACCGAAACCTAATAGCCAATATTTGCTTTAGAGTTAGTTAGGATCCAGGAGGGCCAGTTGGCCAAGTTTAGTGTGTGAAGTGGATTACAATAAACATGCAAACCTTCTTCCAAACAACAGGTGAACAGTCACGTCTTCACCATGTAGCTCATGGCGCATGCAAATCCTTCCTTTATTAAACATTGAAACATGCAGGACCAATGTTCTAAATGACTTCAATAAAGCCAGTGCTGTGACAGATGACTGCGAAGATGAGAGCAGTACAATAAACAGGACAGCTCAGAGGAAATTAGCCTGGAGTGTTATTAAAGATGAACAGGTAATAAGGTTGATATAAAACGTTCAGACGTGCTGTGTGCACTCATGCCATGCCTGTGTGTAATGACATCGCCATAGAGATGGGCTTTGGTCTGGAGAGAAATAAGGAAAGCACGAAGCTTGATAGTGATGGTGTAAAGGAGAAAGTGAGTCATGTGTGCCAGTCGCACACCAGTTCATATCGAACACGATCCTCAGTCCTGAACTTCACCACCAGCTTCAGAAACTCAGGATTGTTTAAAGCACCAGAGACGTAGCAAAACACACAGAACCTCTCGGACTAGACACGTTGACTACTGTACTTTTTAGCTCGATGGTTGAACACAATAAAAACTGATATGTCCTTTTAATACATTACAATGCATTTCGATTTGTGATGGATGTTTAAAACAGGAAGTGATTTAGAAGCATTTCACTGAAATATGATTTGATGTCAGCTTTGAAAAGTGGAAGACGACGCCTCCTTCACCAAGACTGAAAGCTACAAAAGCCACACCTCCTTCAAAACTAAGAGACAGAGGCCACGCCTCCCCCATTAAGACCTCCAAGCATAGCGACCACTCCTCCTTAACCAAAACATAAAAACAGGCCACGCCTCCTTGATTGAGACTGGCAGGCACAGAGGCCACCCCTACTTCTCCACGACTGAGAGCCACACAGGCCACGCCTCCTTGATTGAGACTGATGGGCACAGCCTCTTTTGTGTTTGACTCCTGTGACACGTTCCTTGACGTTCCTTCTGTAGCCATGATTGACAATTTCTTTCTTTGGAAACAAACGCCACTCTTCATTCTCATTCGCTGTGACTAACGAGCATAGACTAATAAAGCTTTCCAGATGAGGATGTTTATCAAGACCCATTTGCACCCACAAGTGGCTATGAGTCACTCTCAGGAGCAGAACAGAAACAACGACTAATTATTCCATTAATATCGCCGGTTTCCTTATAAACTCGGAACGACACACGGCGCTCTTGCACGCAGCACCATAATACTATTAAATTGAAAAAGAAATACCTCAGAACAGGAAGTTGCCGAATTCCGCCAGAGTAATGTAAGAATTTAATAAATACAAATTATCATGGAGAATCACTTCTCACATTCTCGGCCAAAAAATAAAACAATGAATCCTAATTCATTCAGAAAAACTCCAACTTAAAAAAAATAAAATAAATTCCAGTCAGAATTAGCCGTCCGCTCAACGCGCTGCACTATGAATAAGAAAAATTTTTCAGCACCACATTTATGTCATTCACACTTTTTAATAATACTCATTACCTTACACATAGGCACGCTGAAAAGACAAGACTACACTTTGACGACGTTTTTGTGTAATAAAATGTTTCAGGGATACGTCTGTTCATCTGATCTTGCCAAGCTTCACCCGCAAATTGTACAACCACGAATAGTAATTTATATCCGGATGCAAGAGCTTCATTATGGAGATGTACGATATTTTAATACAGACGTCATCCTGAAAACCTAATCTGGTCTATACACAACCTACACACAGATTTATGAGTGAGACGTCTGTAAAATAAAAGTCGACCTTTTATTGCAAAGTTGAAAATTATTATCAGTAATATACTGCTGCGTGTTCAAGATACTTTTTAAAACGTACAGAATTCAAGCTTATAGAAATCAACAATAAAATGAAAAGCCAAATGGTAAATTGCATTAAAAGGTAATTCACTACTGTTATTAATAAAGAGGAAAATAAATTGCAAGACAGCGCAAAATATTCAGCACGGCACAAAAAGTAGGAGTTAAGATACGAAAACGACATCATCATCATCATCATCATCATCAATAGAGATGAAGTAAACAATTTTCTGAAGTCGATCCTCATAAATGAGAGAGATGTCGGTTTTATTTGTGTCAGTTTGAGATTTCAGAGCCTCTTTTGTGCTCGTGGGTTTGTGTTGTGGAGATTCAATGACGGCTCATTATGCATCACGCGCATAAATAAATCCGACAGAACAAAAAGGGAAGAGGCGGTTTGCCAGAAGAGTCGACTGCAGAGGAACACCTACGTCCTCTTCATCACGGAAAAAAAACAACAAACCCTGCTGGAGAGATGAAACCGTATACATCTCATTCAGTTCCTGCCAAGCAATAGGGTTCAGTTTCGATCAGTTACCAGAGACTTTTATCTTAAACCGACTTACAAAGGAGGCTGAAAGAATCATAACTGTTAAAGGAAAAATATGACACGGACGATCTGAACAACGAACAGGATTCAGAAGGATTATTACTTTTCTAAAACAGCACTTCCTGAAGTGATTTATTCCTCCGACACCTCAGCAAAGATTTGCAAAATGTACATTTTAAGAACGTCATAGCCGTAAAAGTGTTTATCCGTTTATGGTTACATTTAATATCGTGAAACAAGTTCGCTCCTGTTCTGACTCATGTTACAGCAGCTACAGTCAGTCTTTCCATCGCTTTTTTCTCTTGAAGTTCTCTTGAGAAAAAATAAAAATAAAAATAAGTTAAAAAAAAAAAAAAATCACATCTTGTCATGTTACTGAGAAACCACAAGCCTGTGACAGAAAACAGCTACAGTATTATTTCTGACTGTTACAAAGCTGTGATGCCGGTGACTCACTCCATAAATGTTACATACACGTCACAAGACAGAAAGCATCACTAGATCAACAAGTGTACATTTTTCTAAACTGGCAGATCCTCGAGTGAGATGTTACTATGGAAACGATACGGTATTAGAACGAGAGCATTAATATAAAGCTGTGATTTGAAGCTGCACTACTGTCAGAGCTGCTGTTATAGAAAATACATCAACACCTTCTGGCCAATCAGAATTGAGGATTCAGAAGTACTGGGGTACAAAGTAATCATTGATATTGCTTTTTATTCGTTAGATAAAAAAAATGAGCCAGATGCATTCATACAAACGTCAATTAATTTTAAAAAATTATAAGCGACCAATAATTACAACGCATTTTTTTTTCATGATCTGTACAATGACCAGGATGCTGTTTTCAGACCTGTACTGGAAAAGTCCTTGGTCAAAATAAGGAAATGTATGGTTTAAAATTTTTAAATCATTAGGTCAAGAAATTTAATTTTTGGCTATTTTAGTCAAAACAATTGCAAGTACTTGAAGTTTCAGTCCCTAGAAATAAACTATTCAAGCCTTTTACTTTTACATGAACTTTAGCAACACTTCTTTGTTGTTTGAGGATTCACTTGGTCGAGTCTCATCGCATCCACACACGTTTCTCCAAATCGATCATGCGAGAACCAAAAGTAGCCAAGTTTCCATCGTGGTTTTGTGCAAAATAGAAGCAATATTTCAACATTTTCCACCGACTGAGGTTATGTGATTAAAGCTAGGTTTCCTCCTCTCGCGATAGCGCTTACAGAGCGCCCTTTTCTCAGAAAGGTAGGATTTCCATTTGCCCTTCATGTCATGTCATGTGACTTAAACACGCAAAGTGTTTCCATTTCAATTTTGTAAAATATTGCTTTTTTTTTTTTTTTTAATCATCTGGAAAAACCTCATGTGAGCATAAAAACTTCAAAATTCATGCGTTTCCATTCCTTGTTTTTTAGCTCAGAATTACAAATTGTGCATCAAGCAGGTTAAACGGCTAGTGGAAGCGTGTGACGTGACGTGCGTTCTGCATCACCCTGGTCAGATCTGAAGCAGGCCTGAGAACATTAAGCACACAGACTTCAGCACAGAGACCGGACATCAGACCACAGGAGGGGCAGATGCTGATCTGGGACTGGCAACAAGCCACAGAGGAAAACTGCTCATTTCTCTCTGTGTGTGTGTGTGTGTGTGTGTGTACAGGCAAAATATACAAACACACACACACTGTTTATCGGTGAACTCAGATCGGACTTCACTTCTCATTTATGTCTATGTTCATTTCATTATTGTACAAAATATACGCCATAATAATCAAAAGCGAAAAGGCAACTCTTTCTCAAAAGCTACACAATAAGCAGAAGTTCCACCGGTCATGTCATTTATTTTTTTAAACACACCTTCTCTTAAACTGTAGTTATTTAAATCAACATTGAAAAATGTTCATTTTTCTCCGCCCGACCACAGAGTTATCTGAAACGTTGACGGGGTTTGATTGCTACTTCGATGGTGGCTTTAAGCTCCGCCCATTTCGCAATCACATCATGTCATGTATCCATTAAAAAAAAGAAACTTGTTTCCTGATAGACCACTATGCAAATGTCTTGGCACACATGAAAAGCTAAAATGCCTTCAAATCAAATCAACAGTTTTAATAACAAACTAAACACAGTCAACACTTGGTGCTACAACGCACTGTTTTTTAAAAGTGCTTCGGTGTCTCAGCTACAGCGTGTGCAGTTTTATAAGGATGTTGGCTGATCGGTTCTGCTCCAGCTCTTCTGGAGACGCCGACGGTCAAACCCGTTTCTGTATTCGCAGGTAAAACTCCAGTCTTCGTTATGGTTTTTTTTTTTTTGGTATGAAAAGTGGTCTATTACATCATTTCTGACTTCCAAACATTTTTTCTGTAACTTTTCTTGCTTGGAAAGTAAGATTGTATTGACTCAAAAAAAATATCTGTATTTGTTATATGCACGCTGTTATCAGTCATATTCTTGTGTATACTCTTCTAATATTTTTTGCATTAATAAAGAAATAAAAAATAAATAAATAATAATTAAAAAAACTGACCATGCATTAAGATTAAGATATTTAAAATGTCTCGCTCTCTCTTTCTTTTATTTATTTATTTATTTATTTTTTAAATACACAGTCAGAAATTCAGTCGCTTTAGGGGTAAACGCTCCTGAAAGAAACAGCTGGGAGGAGATGTGATGTGGAGGTGATCAGATTTCCTAACTATGCCATTTTTAACACATTGAACAGAATATATTCCTTCATAAGAAGTACTTAAAACTCATTATAAATATAATACTCATGAATTAGAATGAGAAAACCTGTAGTGTCAGAGCTGGGCTTCAGAAGAGCAACTCATTTAGGAGAAATAAAAATAAAAACACTTAAAGATAAGAGTAAAGGCAGATTTAAAACAGTGCGTGTGTACAAACAGCTGCATTTTATTGAATTAAATTACATGTCCAACACACACACACACACACACACACACACACACACACACACACACACACACACACACACACACTCACCTCTGACACACAGCAGAGACATGTCAAGCTCTTTCCTCTCCGGTTCTAGAGATTGTTTTGATCAGGAAAAAGTCAGCTTCCCGTCCGGACACATTGCCAAACTCAGTTTACATTTTATTAAAGTCACTTTATTTGTTGCATTGTAATGATGAAGTGTCCTACAGGTGCCACGTCCGGACTCTCACTGCCTCCCTCGCCATGATAATAAAAAAAACGTCCGTATCACGCCGAGGAAAAGCGGAATGAGCCACAGGGCGGGACTAATCACTCTTAAATGACGTGAGACCCAGCCATTCAACTGAAAGAGGTCTTAAAAAGAGGGCGGGACAACAAAAACAATTGACCAATCACCAACTGAGAGGGTGTGTCGTGTCGCTAAATAAACATTCAGAAGGAACAGGTGTGACGCGCTGATTTGTAAAGTGCACAGCGTTTCCGTGGCAACCGCGTGTGCCCCTGATAACTATTTACGGAAGTGACGTCTCTGTATTAAAGAAAGTTTTCAAAAAGTGTATTAAATCTCTTACTAAATCTTTAGTCCACAGAGAGCTCCTTTGGCAATCTGATGCAATTTCTTTTTTTGTAGTTTATTTATTTATTTATTTCCTAGCTAATGTGACCTCCAAACCAAATATTGAGTTTAATATTAAACGTTAAATTAAGTTTAAATTACTAAATTACTTACTCACTTTTTATACTAGCCACGGTCACATTGGATTAATTTAATTTAATGTAATTGAATTAAATTTAATTCAATATTAAAAGGTGCATTTACTTATACTAGTAATATTTAGTATTTAATATTATACTAAATAGTGTTCTGGATTGTTTAAAACCTACATTCTGGTTATTATTATTATTATTATTATTATTATTATTATTATTATTATTATTATTATTGTTGTTGTTGTTGTTGTTGTTGTTTGTTTTGGTGCTAACTTATATGCATTGAACAATGGTATTATAAAGCGGTACAGCAGATGCTGACAAGAATGCATTAATTATTAATATTTATTATATATCACATGGAAATTTTAAATCACAGGCTAAATAAGGTTAAACAATTTCATTGTCTTGTTACTGTTGATGAAAGAAGCAAAGTTAAATATTTAAGCCTACATGATTATATTTGAGTGCATGAGTTAATAAATGGAAGCAGTTTGATATATATATATCCATACATACATACATACATACATACATACATACATACATATAGTTGGGATTTGCCTTGAACAAAGGAAAACAGAAGGAAAATAAAGCAAGCACTGTGAAAGTGTGAAAATGTATTACATCATATTACTGTAGCTCAGCTCCACTTTCTGTTTGTGTGAACCCAAGCTGGGGATCTCCACTACATGAGATTTTCCCTAATTTAATTATCCACAGCTCTCTGTCCAATTGTATGCTGTATGACAGGAGTCTTATGACTGTGACTAGCAAGTGTGTCTGATTCTGTCTGATGGTTTAATTCTCACTGGCAGCTCTCTAAAGCTCTATTCTAGTACATAACAGCATATGATGGTTATTGCTGTGTTCTAAAGCTGATATAACAAGGACGGCAGATTACATCAGCTGGTGTCTTTGCTTTAGACTGAACTTAGGATAGATAGTTTAGTGCTGATGAAACACAATCTCTAATTTGACTAGAATAAAACACAAGCAAATTATTATTATAAGGATTATGAAAGTCTGTTAAGTCTGGTGGTTTGGGTTTGTGTGCTGTATTTACAGACATACCAGAACATCATGATGGTACTTACACTGGTGTGGTGTGATGAAGTAGAGATAATATTGACACCCCAAGGATGATTATTTTCATATAATGGAAAATTATAGAAAGATTTTCTTCCTCATATATTAAATTTGCCAGCATTCAATGTTGCAAGAGTGTCAGCACTTCCTGTTATCACTTATGTTATGTTATATGTTATATAAACAGTCATTCCCTCACTAGGCAGTAAGTAAGACAAATGCTCAATGTGTTATTTTACTGATAAACCAGAAAGTGCAAAACTTTTCATCCATGCAAAACATAAAATTATAGCCTTAGTGCTGACTGTTACAAAGCTTTGACACTGGAGTCTCCTTCCATTAATGTTAAATAAAAATCTTCTTACAGAAACATCACCATATCAATGTTTTTTTTTATTTTTTATTTTATTTTTTTTCAAAATTCTGATTATATTGAGCATTTGCCAGATAGTTTGATTATTATAAACCTGTGAACAGAGTTATAGCTGCATTATTGTCAGAGCTGCTCTTACAGAAAATTAATCAACACCTTCTGACCAATCAGATTACAGAAGGTTATCTGTGCACTTCTAGACAGACAGGTTATGCTAAAAAAAAATATATATATATATATATATATATATTTTTTTTTTTTTTTATTCCAAAAAAAGGGGTCCTGATTCTGATAAAATAAGGAATGCAGGCTCAGTATCAAACAGCTCTAGTCTCTAGGTAGTGCGATTTATAGTGTCCTAGCAATGCTGATATTTTATTACATATTTTTATGTTTTTTAATAATAATTAGACTGTTACAGAAATTTTAAAGAAAGATGAAAGGGAGATAAAATAATGGCAATGATGGAAACAGTATGTCCTGATTGTAAAAATCTGTCAGATTTTTTTGTTGTAAACAGATGTTTTTTCTGTAAACAAGAACGCGTTAAGCATCACTCCGGAACGACATGTCGACGCATTGTGTTTCCAGCACGCACCCGGACACATTTTAACATTGTACCACTCTTGGGCTTTGAACGCACTTCTTTTCCGACAATTCCCGAACAGACCGCCGATTGGACAATAAACTAGCCAATGTTTCAGCGCGCATGCGCATATGGCGTTTATAAGACATTCCTGGCTAATGACGTCTGATAAAATTGACCAATCCCAGAGCAGGAAGGCAGGGCTGATCTGAAAACGAGTGGGAGAAACGTAGTACCGATGTAACCGGTCGCAACTTTACATCTAGTTCAGGTGTGGAGAGCTGCGTGTTTATAGCTGAAGGTTTAAAGACTGAATTCATTATTTTATTGGAAAAGTGCTTAATATTGACAGAATATGCTAAGGTCTGTACTGTGGCGCGCCGGAAGTGCGCTTCTGAAGGTAAGTGACTTTCGTGAATGACAGCGCGAGCCCCTCACGTGGGAACACAGAGTCAGGACTTATACTTCATGCTAAAATTTTCGTACAGCGTCGTGCAATAATGCAATTTATGAATATAATGAACATGTTTAGGACTGTAATGTTTACTAGGGTGTTGGAGAGGTTTTTGTTTTAGTATTATTTTTGAGTTTTTATGAATTGATGATAAAAACATGAGGTTATTTACTGTATATATTTTTAAAATTATAATTACTGTATATTCTGAATGTGCTTAAGACTATAGCATATAGCAGGTCAGGATGGCTCGTGCTTTAAAAAACAAGTCTCTCTAGAACCTGTTTAGAAGCTTTCAATTTCTGCAGTCATTCAAGTGTAACACTTTCAGATTCCCAGTTTGTCTCTGATGGAAGCTGGAAATCTGATAGTCAGTCTGTCTGTCTGTCTGTCTGTCTGTCTAAATATCTGTCTGTCCGTCTGTCTGTCTGTCTGTCTGTCCGTCCGTCCGTCTGTCTGTCTGTCTATCGATCTAAATATCTGTCTATCTATTTATCCGTCTGTCTGTCTATCTGTCTGTCTCTGTCTGTCTGTCTATCCATATAAATATCTGTCTGTCTATTTATCCGTCTGTCTGTCTATTTATCCGTCTGTCTGTCTGTCTATACGTCTGTCTGTCTATCTAGCTGTCTAAATATCTGTCTGTCTATGTCTGTCTGTCTATCCATCTAAATATCTGTCTGTCTATCTATCTATCCGTCTGTCTGTCTATTTATCCGTCTGTCTGTCTGTCTATCTATCTAGCTATCTATCTATCTATCTAAATGTCTGTCTGTCTGTCTATCTATCTTCCATTTTTAAAGCTAGTTTAAATGAAAAGTCTTCAAGTTTTAACCTGTTGTGTCTTTAAATACAAGTGTGTGTGTGTGTGTGTGTGTGTGTGCGCGCACTCCTATCTAGCACCCATGCCGGACGATCCCGCTGTTTTTGGGGACTCGAACTCAGCACCGATGGGCATCCAGCCTTCCCATGAACACAGTGATCCTGTTTGTGCCTCAGCAGGAAGCGTGGGTGGTGGAGAGGATGGGCCGCTTCCACCGAATCCTCGAGCCTGTACGTTATTAATCTGTACACTCGCTCTCTCACTCCCTCAGTCACTGTACCGACACGTCCCTCCCTACCTGTAAGCCTCCAGGATGCCACGGCGCTCCTCTGAACTCGATTGCTTGTCTTATAGGAGCATTCCAGCACTTTGGCATTATATTTATAGTGTGTGTGTGTGTGTGTGTGTGTGTGTGTGTGTGTGTGTGTGTGTGTTCTGCTCAGGAACAGCGATTAAGCACTGTGGTGTAACATTTGTGATGGTGTTTCAGTTTCAGGGTTAGAATGGTTGTAGCAAATTGTAGAAAAACAGGATATGAGAACATGCTGAGCATTACAGGAAGTGACCACCTGGATATGGTGAACCTCCACTTTTTATAACAGCACAAATTATCAACACAGGACCTGTTCAGCGAATAACAGTTGTGGTTATTTACACGGCTCTGAACGCTGTAGGTTTTGGCGTACCCATAGGCCATCAGAACTGGCAACAAATCAGGGTGGGCATTTTGACATTCCACTAATTCTTCCCTCAACAAAAACTCTCTGAGATGACCAAACACAGACTTGGAGCTTCATTTACAGACCTTTGACTGATGGATTTTTGAAAATGATCTGCATAAAGACAGAATTTGCGTGTCCTTAGGTGTCTGTTATAATAAACTGCTGAACAGGATTACATTAAAGTTCGTAAAAACGTTAAAGTTCTTATTGATGGTAATCTCTCTCTCACATGCACACACACAAACACCAGCAACAATGATCCAGCTGCTGAGAAAATGAGCGCAAGACAGAACATGTAGTTCTACTTTCATTTCCCTGGACTTTTTAGACCTCCTGTAGATTAAGCTTGAGTAAGTAAATGCAGGTTTCCTAGTCTTTCACATGTCCTATAATGATCTCATATTGAGAAATACTCCATTAGAAAACTTATTCATGATGTCCTCACTTATTAAGATAGCATTTATTTCCATGACATTAGCAATGAAAAATAAGCTCCCGCGTTACACTGAGCCCGATGCCTTCGTTTGTCCAGGGGCTGAATTTATTAATCCCGATCCTGGACAGAATCCGCTATGTGCAGAGCCTTAAAGAGATCGTGATCGACGTGCCGGAGCAGTCCGCTGTATCTCTTGGTGAGTAGGAGTTATTTTTTCACACTTTGCCGCACACTTTTTGATTCAAAACGTATACAAATCGGTAGAAGAAGAATTCGACTTGCTGGCATTGAGTTCTACTTGCTTGGTAGTTTTGTTATGTAAGGTATGTGTTTGTTTCTTTCCCCTAGACACAAGGGACACTTTTATTTTGTCATTCTATTCAGTTAGAGATCAGGCCTCGTCTTGTTTCCTGCACAGTTTGCGTTGATATGACTTGATCAGTACCAGTTTTTTATATGAATATCTACAAGGAGGGCGGCACGGTGGTGCAGTGGTTAGCTCTGTCTCCTCACAGCAAGAAGGTCCTGGGTTCGATCCCCGGGTCACCCAGGGTGCCTTTCTGTGTGGAGTTTGCATG
>JAQQZX010041225.1:0-13921 GCA_030068355.1 Notoglanidium maculatum | reverse complement strand
TGGGCCAGAAATATGTTAAATCAGCAGAAATATATTAGACAACTCACAAAAAAAATTTTTTGTAACCCAGTGTAATTTGCTTGCTGCTATGGCATTTAGCTAAGTGTCAGTATTGCCCAAATTGTGGATATAGGTCATCAGAAGAAAGAAAAAGATTGCTAAAAAATAAAAAGTAGAAACCGTAGATGAACCAAATAAAGAGAATGCAAAAGATCACTGAGAATACTTGATATGAGAGGTGCGTGGTTAGGAACATGGCTGATTAGAACACAGGAGGAATTGTGTGCATACTGACTTAAGTCAAATCATGTTTGTTTCCCAGTAATCACCAAAAGTAGTAATGTTTTTCTGAAATCCCCTTTGAGCGTGACCTTGAAGATTGTGGTGTATATTGTTAAACAATTTGCTGGAGGTGCTAGTGTTTCACAGTTGTGTGTGCAGTGCATAGAAATAAAAGTAGGGGATTTAGTACTTTGGTCTACACACAGTTTATAGTAACAAAGCTGTGGTGTCATGTACAAGGCAGATGTGGTGTGAGTCAAAGTTAGCTTTAGAGGGAGCCTCTTGGGAAGAACTAGAAATTGAAACTAAGGGAGTTAAGCCACATTTCTGGAATGAGATATATTACAGATATAAAGAGGGATGAATTAGGTGGCTGGTTAATAAATGCTTTACTCTTTGACCATGTGGGATTGAACCTATGTAGAGTTACATTATAGCACACCACAAGGGAGAGTGCAAGACTGGTGGACAAGGGAAATTTGGGACGATTATGGAAAGGATGGTAGCTGGTGGACCATTGGCAGTAGAAGTCGTAGATCTTTCAGAGAAATTAAGGCAGTGGCTAGAAAGGGCTATGGACCAGCAGGGCAAACCAGTAAGTGAGTTGAAAGTATGGAAAAGAATTCATAAAAGTGGGGTTTCGTGGGTAAGATTGAAAGAGGCAGTGTGCTCCTAGAACAGGCGAGGAACCCGAATCCCATAGCTGATTAAGATTATAAAAGCAGAAACAGTAAAAGAAATGATAGCAGGTGCTATCATAGTAGGTTGGAAACTTCCAACAAGTTGGAATATGACCACAAAGTGCTGGGGATGTGGCCAGATGGGACATGTGAGAAACTTCTGCATAAATGGAGTTTGGACAAACACAGTACCTTGGAGGGTTTGCCCAAAACACACGGGGGTCCCAACAAGGATGGTTCTGAAAGTGCCTGGAGAAACGGGAGGAGGGGGGAAATGCAAGCCGTGGTTAACACCAGCTCATGGGGATCAGAAAAAGAGCCCAAATTCAAGTCTCAATCAATGGTCAACCCCAGTGTTGTTTTTTAGGATACCAGGGCAATGTTTTCATGTATAGGACAACAGGGAATGAACCTCTCCCTTTCCATGAATAAACTGAAATAGGATTCTCTGGGAAGACACAGCTATTGAGTTTTACAAAACAACAAAAGTGGACAATTGAAGGTCAAACAATAGTAGCACCTATTTTGTACTCTAAACACATGACTATAACTTTATTAGGAAGAGACATTCACAAATGTCTTCAATGCAAATTGAAGGCAAATATATTTGTTCAGCAGATGGAATACAGGTGGAGGTCCCTGAATCTTTGCAAATGATGATGCAAACTGTTAAAATTTTCACAATATCTTAGTCTACTCACCGTATATTGAGATTCAGGGAAGATTACTTGAGCAAAGACTTTGAGGGATGGAGAGTCTGTATTCAACACCAGTGTCCAGTCTAAAATGGTGGATGAATTACATTGCACAGTGTGCTATGGCCCAACAAGTGAAGAAACATTTGGCACGAGATGGTCAGACCTCATTGGAGGGCAAATTTTTCAGTGCAGAGAAAGGGAATTTTATTACTATAGGGCCACAATGTGTAGCAGCAGAAGTGGAAATCTTTTGATTTCCCTAGCTTATTTTCATCTTAACTTAAGTATTCCAAGTTTACTTCTATTCAAAGAGGCTTGCTTGGTTCTCATGCATAACTGGCTAACACAGCAACTCAGTATTATGAGTAATATTGCAAAGTTTGTGTAATTTCATTCTCTCATTTCACCATTTTTTTTTTTATCATTCATGTTTGTATGTTACTGATTTTATAACTTTATTTTTTACTTTATTTGTGTCATAGTTTTAGGAATGAAAGGATTTGTCACTCTTCCCTATGTTTTTAAAGATATCTTCCCCCCAAGTCACAACAGAGCTTCTTTTAATTGTGCAGTACGAGTTCCGCTATGGTCTCATTACAAAAAACCTTTTAAAGACTATTTTTTGTGGACAAAATAGTTTCAGGGTGGCGTGGTGGTGCAGTGGTTTGCACAGTCACCTCATAGCAAGGAGGTTCCAGGTTTTAACCTACCAATCAATGATAAATTGCCCATAGGTGTGAATGGCTGTTTGCCTGTGTTAGCCCTGTGACAGATTGGCAACCTGCCCAGGATGTACCTCGTCCCTTGCCCAAAGTCAGCTGTGATTGGCTCCAGCTTTCCCATGACCCTGATGGATAAGCAGTATAGATAATTGAGGTTATGTAATAATCCTGTGATATTACTAAATTTCCCCTAAATTTCTTAAATTGCTAAATTTCTTAATAGCACCTATTGAACATAGATTTTATGCCTATCCATTTAAAAGCCTCATAATGACATGTAATTTTAAAAACATGCATTTGAAGTTATTTTAGTGTGTAGTATAGGACATTATGTATTTTGTGGTGTTATGGCCCTTTTGGTGTTCCACAGTAAAGCACATGTAGACAGTACAGTGCTACTGGCCATAAGAGAGATGTCAGGTTAATGGATATTTACAAACTATTTAGGATATGGGAGTATCCAAATTCTTTATTCTTTACAAGAAAGGCAACATAATTTTGTATTAGGGCCCAAATATATTGCTTGCTCAGGGAGCCATTGTGACAAAGTTCTGCCAGCATCACGACATTGCATTATACTTTGTCTGACAATTCTGTGAAGGATACTAAAACACCAATTTACCACTTTCCTTAGAACGTCAGAATTAGATATTTATTAGGTCCTAGCCAAGTTTGGATCCCCCTCCTCTGACAAATCTCGACTGTGAATTAACGAATTCAACAACATTTGGCTCAATCTGTAAGCAGCCCTGTTAGCTGTGCTAACCCCCCCCACTCATACAGCAATCACTCCAACTTGTGAATGATGCTAGTTTACAAGAATCAACAGGTGCAATACAGTTCACTTTATTTCCATACCTACTCAGAAGTTGCAATAAGCAGAAGTAAAGTTGGTATGCATGATCATTTTTTAAGCAGTTTATTCAACAGTAACTCCTAAGTGCCTGGTGGTGGTGTTCCAATCCAGGATAAATATAAAACCTTTCAGCATAAGGCAAGCATGAAAGTGATTTACTCTGGAAATGAGACCAGAATTTACCATATGGAGTTAGAACTGGGAATAATGTAGCAATTAATCATTTATCCCTCTTGTTTAAATGCGTTGCTGGGCACTGCCTGAACTTCCATACAGCCCTCTTTAATGAATAACTCCAGCTACAATCCTGGGACGTTACATAGTGAAGTGTCTCGTGTAATCATATTCTACTGTTGGAATAACAGCTTGCACAAATTTCAGGAAAATTAAGAGGTACCTGGACAACATAAATTAAGGAACATAAAAAAAAACCAATATATGCACACTCTAGTATGTACTGGGACTGGCATGACTTCTGTTTGAAAATTCTTTTGGTGTCCTTAATAAACATAGTTAAACAAAGACAGTTGATGGCCAATTTCTGATTAAAATCTCAGAGTAACTGCTGCAAAGGCACTCATTTATGCAATCCCATTTTCTCACTGTACCGGACTGATTGACAACATAAGCAGAACATAATTTTTAATTACAGGTCAATTGTTAGAGGATCTTCAACATATATTCTGACATGGAGAATGTTTCTGCACAGTGTTACAGAACTGAAACAAGATTTTATCAGAATCATCTTGTACAGTGACAAGTAATCATCTTAAAAGATAGCTGTAATCGCAAATTGTAAACCTGGCTTTATTCAGTGATGAAAGCTGATTTTAGAAAAATGAGTATCCAAAATGTCATATTCAATCAGAATGTCTTCTAATCCATATTTATCTATAGAAGTATTACCCAAAAGGCAAAGAAAGGATACATATGAACCCCAAGTTCTCCTCCACCTTCAGCCACAGTTTCAATGATCTTCTTCATCACTTCGGCATGTCTGTAGGAAAAAAAGGGCATACTAAATGGAAGGCTCAGACTGGAGTCTTGATATGGGAAAATTCATATCAAATGAATGTCATTGAATTCTGGCAGTCAAAAATTAAATACAAATTGTCAAAATGAAGCTTTTTCTGCCTATTATATACTTTGACACCTATGCTTTAAGATATCATGGATATACTTAAACAAAAATACAAGCTTTGAAATGTTTTTAGTTACTTTGTAGATATTTGCCTTCAAAGATCACATTCAATAAGGAGGCAATTTACCAAATGTTGTAAAATCAGACACCTGTTCATAACTGCCTAAACAGCTCTTAGACACTCTCCTATGTAATTATTATAACATTTTAAAATGACCAAATAAATGACCACATTCTACTCATCTCACCATTGTTTGTTCGTTAGTTTTTCTGATTTAATTGTGTTGTAATTTACAAAGAAATGTTTGTGTTATATAGAATCATAACTTTGTGTTTACTTTTCTCATGATTTCTGTCCCTATATTGCTTACTTTCTGTTACCTAAGCTTTTAAAGAAATTAATCTTTCCCCTTAGTTATGATGGAGCTCTCTAACTGCAGTAAGAGGAGTTTCAATACAGTCTTATTACAAACACCTATTCATGACTATTTTCAGAAAGTTTCAATTTGAGTTATGCAATAAATCTGCATTAATTAATCACTTTCCTTTTTAATATTTATATTAAGCTATTATACTTATGTTGATTCTCACTATTTACAATGAGCTAAATTCCTTACAGTTGTATTTCCTTATGGTCTGGACCACCAGGGCAGTTTCCTATGGAACTAGTGGAGTTTTCCTGTTTGCTTGTTTCATTGAAGAGTACTAAAAGCAAAGTTATTGTCTCCTGACCATGACATCATATCTGCTGCCTATGAAAAGCTCAGCTCATTTGGTCTCCCCTCTTTGCTGTTATAATAACAGCCACTCTTCTAACATCTGACCATCATACCCATAAATAGGCCTTTCCTAAACTTTTGCCACAAAGTTGGAAGCAACAATTTGATAGGATGTCTTAGTATGCTATAGCACTACAATTTCCAATCACTGGAACTAAGGGGACAAGGCCAAACATGTTTGAGCATGACTATGCACTTATCCACAAGCCAAGGTCCATGAAGACATGGTTTACAAAGGTTGGAGTGAAATAACTCAAGCCTACTGACCTCAGTAATGCTCTTGTGGCTGAATGGGCAAATCCCCATAGCCATGTTCCAAAATCTTATGGAGGGCCATCCCAGGAGATTGGAGTTTTTTTTTTACACAACCCTTGGTTAAGAGACCTCTTGCACCAAATGTGAGGCTATGCCTATGCAAACCTGTAGACAGGAGCCAACAGGCTTAGAGCTTGAATCTGAGGCTGACCACGTCTAACCTGGCCAAGCTGTGAATCACAAGCAATCAAATTTGACCCTGGCCAACATGAAGGGGGGAAAAAGCTGAAGATACATCTCAAACCCTCTCCGAGTTTGAAACTCTTATGTCCATTTGCTACAGACATGGCACAGCTTGTTACTTTTGGAGCCAAAGCCATGTGCAACAGCTCAGATGCTGCTACAAAACCTGCTTAATACCCCTACACAGTTTGCCCTGTGCACCTGGACTGCTCTTTGGGGCCACAGCCAGAGGTCCCAGAAAGGAGAGTCCAGGCATCAGATTCGCAGAATCAACAGAACATAGACCAACCTAGAAGTCCTACTACACTACCTAAGACCAAACCAATCCTCCAGTGCCCAAATTTCATCATGAAGCAAATTTTGCCAGGGGCAAAATCTGCATGGACTGCTTGCGCAGCATCCGGATATTATGTCACTGTGGGTTGAGAATGTTGAGTGTGCATGTGACTGAGCTGTAATATACAGTCATATGCCATCCAGTAGCTGAGAGTAGTCATGGTGTGAAATACAGAAGGAAGAACATTTTATAACATTAAAATGCTTTCTTCCTTGTCTTGTTCTTTTCCAAAATCAGCATTAAACATTAAAGAAGCCCTTTTTCTCTCATGTTTCTCTCAAACTGCCTCACATGACTTTTGTGTTCTTGTTTTTATCTTATTTGGTGGATTGTTTCGTACCATGCTTTTTGCTGCTCCCAGTATGTGAAGCAGGTATTAAAGTCATTTAAAGTCATTCTGCACACGCGTTCAGAAATGTGTATGCATTCAGCAGAATTCAAGTGTACATTGCGGACACCCATGCACATATCCATGTTGCACAAAGCATTGTTCACTAAAGTATTCTTGGGCCTTTAATCTCAAAAGAAAACAGTATCACCACATTGAGTAATTTTCAATGAAGAACAGGATCAGATCATGAGTGATTTTCATCTTCAGTAGGAATCAATATTAGGGGTGAGAAATCATCTTGTTTTCAGATTTTCTGTGTCATTCATCCAAGTGAGTGGATATATTCAAATAAGTGGTTGAATGTTTGTACAATGTAGGGCTGGGTATTGCCAACTTCATGATACAATATGTATCTCGATACAAAACCCACTATACATGACAATTTGATATGTAGCATGAGCCGATATGCAACATGTTTCGAAATGTATCGACGTGTATGGAAAGTGCTGCATTTGCACCTTGCTATTCCTGTAATGAATCACTGTGCAGGTATAGTGTTTGTGGCTCACCCTCATGTAGCAGTTTTCAGAATCCCTTATTTTTCAACTACACCCCCCCCTTTCTTTCTTTTTATTACTTTAAAAGAGACTGGATAATGATGGACTGTTGTTTCTCTTTACTTAGATGAGCAGCTGCTGACATAAAAGGTTATTAGTGGAATTTCTTTCCTTCTTAATGCATTTGAGACCAACAGTAAATAGTAAATGATAAAAATACAGTAAACAGCCCTATAGAACAATTATAGTAATCCATATTACCAAGGCACACATGTTAACTGAAAAGCATTCCAGGTGACTACTTCATGAAACTGTTTAAGATAATGCCAATTGTATCATCACGGTAAATGTTGGCTACTTTGAAGAATCTTTGTTATTTTTTTGTTTTTTTACACCTTTTTGTTTACCACATAATTGCATTGGCCACATCTAACTACCTGGTATTTGAAAAAAATCCAAAACTCTCTCATATAGCTGCTCTGAGCTGCTTTGATGGTGGAGGGTCCATATTTTCTCTGTTAGAGTTGTTGTTGTTTCAAGATTAGATAACACACCTGCTGCCACCTAATGAAATAAGGGTGAAATATTCTTTAATGATGTACTATGATGTGTTAATCATGTGCTGATGTGCATTTGTGTATCAATATAGCAACCTTTGATATTTATAATAGCCAAGAGTTATTAAAGATATATTGCCAAATTAATATTTTAAACACAGCCATAGTACAATGTATGTGGAATTATCATTGTAATCATCAGATAATTAGATTATGGAATTCATCCAAACAGGGCAAAAGTCACAGCAAGATCAAATATCTGAAAGATATTTGGCACAGGCATCTCTGTCAACATGGTCAGCATAAAGTTCTGCTTGTTTCAGGCCCTTTCATAAATCCCTATGATCATGATTATTTTATGTGGTGGTGTTTTATCAACCCTTCAGAGACGGCGAAGCGCCACTTACCAAGTGACACTTTGAACGGCGAGACTGAGAGTCAGCTGCCCCAGGGATTTTGTGATCGCTTTTTGCAGTGTGAGTTTAAAGTGCTGACTTCAATCATCATCTAGAACTTTGTTTTGTCTTGATACTAAATATAAAAATGAAGATATAATGAATTTAATAACTTAAAGAAAATATATTTTCGACTACGTCATGCTCATGCTTACTAGAGTAATCCAGCGCAAAAGTGCGCACCCACACCCACCCACCCACACAAGCACGTGCGCGCCAACGTGCCTTGGTGCGCGGTGGGGGAGGTGCAACCCACCGTACAGACAGTTTGGCACGCGCGCGCGGGCAAATGTACAGAGAGTTTGAGGTGTGTGCGCGTGTGTGCGCTCACGGGGGAGGTGTGCAACTCATCGTACAGAGAGTTTAAGGTGTGTGTGTGTGTGTGTGGCGTAGTACGCAGTGTGGAGAACCCATCATGCAGACAGTCTGTGGGTGAGAGAGGAGACATTGAGCGGCGGGAGACGAGTTTGATCGGAGTTTTTCATTTTTGTTCAGTTTTGGGTTTACTGTGTTGAAACAGTAAAGTTAAAAACTGCCCACCTCATCATATTTTCTAGGATGTGCTGGAAAAAAGAGATGTATAACACTTGCATATTACACATTTGTAAATGCTTCGTTTACTAGGCTAAAAGAAGCCCTGCAATGAAGCCGAAAAATAGAAAATTTCACATGGTCACTGAAGGTCTACAAGATTACAGAGCAACCAAAATAATTGATGAAAATATTACTCTGCATGGAAGTATAACTTACAAAGAAAAAAAACAAAAACACTTTGGCCAAAGTTCCTTTTCAAGCGAATTTTAAATAAGCACACTTCCCAACAGTTTCAAAATGCAAGCAATTATTTCTTTAAAAAAAAAAAAAAAAAGAAAAAAAGAAAAGAAATGAATGAATATTGCCATTGCATAGTTTGGGGAACAGCCAGTTGCTCAGTGACCATTGTGTAAAATCCAAAATATTCTGGATGATGTAAAGTACTTCATGTCTTTAGTACTATAAGTCTAAGGAATATGCAAAGAAATGCTGTATGGCAAAGATGCCTTCAGAAATAATGAAATTAAATGTTTCTACATATTAAAAAAAACTATTAAGGACACTTAACAATAATAAATGAAACAAGTATTTGGTGTGATGACACTTTTCTTAAATAAAAAACTTTTTTTTAAATAATAGCCTCAGGTGGAATATTAAAAAAAAAATTTTTTTTAAAGGATATTACATGGCAAGTTTTACTGAACATCATACAGAACCTGCCAGAGGCCTTCTGGAGACTTTGCCTGTCATGCTTGATTCTTATTTTTGCATGCAAAACCCAGCAGACTTGTCTGGAAAGTGGTCTCTTACACTGCTACTGTTTTAACTGAAATACATTTTTCTTTAAAATTTTATTTTGTACTGGAAAAGTAATGTTTTTGAACTGACTCGATAATACAGAAATCACAAAATAAAAATCTATAAGTTCATACAAAAAAATACCTAAAACCTTTGCACAAGTATTGTATATGGTGATTGATCTCATTTCTTGTTTTCAAATTATTTCAGGAGTTCTGTTTTCAACAATAATTTTGCACCATTATATTCTATATTTTCCCCTTCTTCCCCATTTTTATTTTCTCAAAGAACACTTTTGTTTTTTGTCTAAAGACAGCAAGTGGAGGCCATCCACACAGGATCTGTCCAAAATGATCAACAAACCGACTAAGGTTTGAACTTTCATGAAGCTGTAGTCATGTCTGGGTCATATTTTCCAAAAACAATATTTTATAAATAGTAACTATGATATTTTCTATCATAGGGATATGATTTCTATCAAAAGGGCACCTTTATTTTATTATCATTTGAGTACAATTTCATAATCATACCCAGTGAATTCTCGTTACTGACATACATCTGCATCCATTATACTGTGACTTTTATTAAGTCCATAAAAAGTCTTTATGTAAAGATATTAAAATTATGCAAAAATGTCTATACTTATGGTTAATATTAACATGTAGGGAATTGTAACAAAAGAAAACATTTAAATTATTTAAAATTGTGTCAACACTATATGGTCCTCAGTACCGTGATGCTACTTCACCTGGCTATAAAAAAAAGCATCATTAACGTCATGGGGTGATACTTTTAAAAAGAATTTTTTTTTTGTGATGATAAAGACAACATAGACTTTAATATTGAGTAGAGGTAACGGTCGATTAGCATGATAGCATTTTGTGTCATTTACCAAATTGGCCAAGAGCATCTCATTACCGTTACTCATGTTTCTCATTTCCATGCACTTTAAATCGGTCATAACGGCAATGAGATGATGTGGTGCGGTGATGAGATCTTGATTTATGATTCATAAAAGAACAGTTAACAGTCCATTTAACGAATACTTGATAGACTTTTACCACATATTACTTTATTTCTTGGTAACAATGATTAACAATGCATTATTCTATGTAATTACTTAATATTTAATCACATGAATAGCTAGCTAGTTAATAAAAAGGACAGAATTGTTTTTGACCAACGTCATGAGAAAAACTGTTAAATAATGATCATGTGGACTGTTTTGAAGACTGACAGATAATCAGTGAAAGTAAGCTGCAGCCAAGACTAGAATTAAAAAGAACAGGGAAATTTTTTTTTTACAGGAATCCTGAACTACTAGAGGAATACAGAAAAAATTAAAAGAGAGGTATATGTTAGTTACAGTGAGGGAATAAGTCTTTTCACTAATTATACTGCACAACAATTTTAAAAAAAAATCCTGCTTTCTAAGCATACAAGATAATGAAGTGCAACATGTCACTCAAGATTCATTTCCTCCACTCACACTTGGACTTATTCCCCGCAAATCTTGGTGCTGTCAGTGACGAACACGGTGAAAGGTTTCACCAGGACATTGCTACGATGGAGAAACAATACCAGGGCAACTGGAATCCGTCAATGCTTGCTGACTACTGGTGGACACTGCAACGTGATGCACCAGACATTGAATACAAAAGAAAATCAGGAGCAAAACACTTTTAATTCTGTTGAATTTAATAGCTTATGTGAAACAAACGTGACTAGATACGTTATTGTCAGTAAACGTATAAATGTCTATTTCTCAGAGTTCCTACCTGATGCAGTAAAACCAAAACTATATTTTTGCATACAAAGTAGGTACCGGTCACAATCAGCAAAAACTTTTCAGGAAGCAAGACTTTTCAAAAAGATTGTTGTACAGTGTTATTAAAGTATCCAGTGCATCGTGATCATAAGAGTTAATATCAAACTTGCAATATAAATAATTAGGCCTGGTTTTATTCAGCAGACATTAGTGTTGGTGGCAAAAAGAAAATCACCATAAAATATATTCCTATGAGTCCTAAGCAAGTAGACAAACTAGCTAAAGATTTAAAACACCCCAGAGATATGGGTTTAGGTCCTTTTCTGTTTCCAAATATGTCTATAGGTTAAAGCATGTTATGATGACTATGATGTAAAAAAGATGCTCACCTCAGTTAAAGGGGTTCAGAAATACATCAAGGGCATTTTTTTAATTATTTGGGACTTTGTGCATACATCTGAATGATGTGCAAAATCGTAGATACCCAACAGCTCAAAAATGAATCAGGCTCTGAATACACAGTGATTTGCTCAGACTTCTATGTAGGGGTATACTGAACTGAAATCAATCACTGATGTCATGGCCGTATGGGCCGTTTGAGCCAGTGGGCCAATGGATCTCCACCCCTTCCTTCTCTTCCAACTTCTCATTCTTTTTTTAAATGTTTATTGTGAAATTGTATGTGAATCACTGTGATAAAAAACTTGAATTCATTATCAATCAATACTGGCACCCAAGTGACAATAATTCCAATAGAAATAGCCAAAGATCTTGGTCTTTCTCTAATGAGAGCTAATGCTTTCACCTGTGGTTTCACTGAGGTAGAATCTAACAAAATTTAACCTGTTTGTTCGCATCTCGCATCTCCCTTATTGCTACAAATATTAATTCTTCTATTCTTGGAATTAAATGTGATCTCAATTACACATGCAAATGGATTTTCCTGACGCCACTATCGAATTAGCTGCGTGCTTCATTTACAGAGCGGATTGAACAGAGGACTCCGGGAAGAGTAAAGGAGGAGGCCTATGTGTTTATGTAAAGAACAGCTTGTGCACAGCTGTGGTCATGATGAATAAACACTGTGGTCCGGATATAGGGCTCCTAACAGTAACATGTAGGCCAATATTTTTCTTTGAACACTATATACGCAAGCAGGCTAATGAAGAAGGCAAGGTGCATTTATATGGACACTACAAAACCAGGAAACTCAGAGTTTGAACTGCTGCCATAAGGAAAACGATTCAGGATGGTAAGATCTAGCACCAGCAGGATGAAGAACAGCTTCTACCCCCGAGTTGTGGCCTCCATTACACCCCTCTCCTTTGAATGTGCACACATGTAAATCCTATAGTCTGTATAGTCGCTCTATCTATCCCAGAACCATATGACCACCTCATTTCACTTGTACCAAGAAAAAAACCAAACACTTGCCACCTTCTGCATTCTGACATTTTATCTGCATACATTTTATTACTTTCTTATATCGTATTTCTTGTATTACTATTTTTTTTATCAACTTGAGAGAAGCAACTTGTAATTTCATTGTACCTGGTACAGTGGGGCAAAAAAGTATTTAGTCAGTCACCAATTGTGCAAGTTCTCCCACTTAAAAAGATGAGAGAGGCCTGTAATTTTCATCAAAGGTATACCTCAACTATGAGAGACAAAATAAGAAAAAAAAACAAGAAAATCACATTGTCTGATCTTGAAAGAATTTATTTGCAAATTATGGTGACAAAGGGTGGTTCAAAAAACCTCCTATGATGAACAAAAAATTTGGATGGCGTTTTCCCTCACCCGGACGCGATAGGTGGGGCTCGATGGCTCGATGGCGAGCGCCTGGTGGCCAGGCCTGCACCCATGGGGCTCGGACGGGCATAGCCCGAAGAGGCAACGCGGGTCCCCCTTCCCATGGAGCCTGTACATTGGGGTTTACCCCAGTGGACGAGAGGGTAGACTCCCTCCGCCTTCGGGTGGGGGGACTGTGCATATGCGTCAAACGGCAGTTTGGAGTACACACCCTTTTTGGAGTAACTGGAGGGGGTGCTAGAGGGCATACCTTCTGGGGACTCCCACGTTCTGCTGAGAGACTTCAATGCTCACGTGGGCAATGACCGTGAGACCTGGAAGGGCATGATTGGGAGGAATGGCCGCCCCGATCTGAACCCGAGTGGCGTTTTGTTATTGGACTTCTGTGCTCGTCACGAATTGTCCATAACGAACGCCATGCTCAAGCATAAGGGTGTTCATATGTGCACTTGGCACCAGGACACCCGTGGCCTCAGTTCGATGATCGACTTTGTGGTTGCGTCATCGGACTTGCGGCCTTATGTCTTGGACACTCAGGTGAAGAGAGGGGCGGAGCTGTCAACTGATCACCACCTGGTGGTGAGTAAGCTTCGATGGTGTGGGAGGATGCCGGTTAGGCCTGGTAGGCTCAAACGTGTTGTGAGGGTCCGCTGGGAACGTCTGGCAGAGTCCCTGGTCAGAGGTAGCTTTAACTCCCACCTCTGGCAGAACTTCGACCACATCCCAAGGGAGGTGGGGGACATTGAGATCGAATGGGCCATGTTCCGTGCCTCTATTGTTGAGGCGGCTAACCGGAGCTGTGGTCGTAAGGTGGTCGGTGCCTGTTGTGGCGGCAATCCTCGAACCCGTTGGTGGACACCGGCGTTGAGGGATGCCGTCAAGCTGAAGGAGTCCTACAGGACCCTTTTGTCCTGTGGGACTTTGGAGGCAGCTAATAGGTACTGACAGGCCAAGCAGAATGCGGCTTCGGTGGTTGCTGAGGCCAAAAACTCGGGCTTGGGAGGAGTTTGGGGAGGCCATGGAGAACGACTTTCGGACTGCTTCGAGGAGATTCTGGTCCACCATCAGGCGTCTCAGGAGGGGGAAGCAGTGCAGTGTCAACACAGTATATGGTGG
>JAQQZX010041065.1:0-13929 GCA_030068355.1 Notoglanidium maculatum | reverse complement strand
CCCCGCCTCTCGCCCCAAGATGCTGGGATTGGCTCCAGCTTCCCCGCGACCCAGACGGATAAAGCGGTATAGATAATAGATGAATGGACAATACATAGTAAGTAATACAATAAAATAAATTTCATAGCTAGCCTTCATTTAGGTGAGCACTTCAGACTGTCCCACACTTTGAAGGTGTGGCCAAGAAGGCTGTTCTTATCTATAAGACTCTTGGAATATAAAACCCTGAGAACACAGAAAAAAAAAACCTGTGGAAACATGCATAAAGCTACAATATGAAAATGAATACATTCTAAAATATTTTTGCATGACCAAAAATAATCAGGCATCTTGAATCTGGACTGGTAAAAAAAAGAGAACAATTATACCACCAACTATGTGCAAATTACACTATGGTTACATTTGTCACATAACTGGGTAGTTTTATTTAAAATATACTTCATAATGCAGACATAACCATTCATAACCTGGTCAAGCTGTCATAACCTGTAATGATTTGTTATGTTCATGTCAAACAAGATAACAGTGTCATATCATATTTCCAGTCAAAAAAAATAATGTTATGAAACAGAAATAATAAAACTTACTGTTAGGTTTGATTCTCAACTAGAGACCAGGCTCAATTTATCAGTCTGCTATAGAGTCTGTTGCTGCTTCTGGACAAGTACTTGGAGAGGCTCCAGCTTCCCCGCGACCTAGATGGATAAAGTGTTATAGATAATGGATGGAGTGCCAGGCATGCATTTGCTTCTGTGCCATAAGATCAGATACCCTGATGTTGCCTGTGACTGAAAAAAAAAAACGGATGAATATTTCCAATTTGATACCATTAGGGATCAAAACATTGCAAAACAGTGAGTGTATACTTTGATTAAAAAAGTGAGGCAATTGGTTCTATGGTTTAGCAACCTCATCTGCAAAGGCATTATCTTTAGCATCTTCTCAAGTTGCTGTGGCCCGACCCTTAATCTCAACAATGGCTAGTTGGCTAGGAAAAGTGCAAACCTGAATGAGTTCAGAGACTAATGTAGCATTAGAAATGGGTTTACCATCAGCAGAGGGGAAACCTTTAAAGTGCCAAATTTTCCCAAAATTGCAGGTAACACCAAAAGCGTAGCCTGAGTCAGTATAGACTGTCACTGTTTGACCCTGGAAAAGTCGACAGGCTCTGGTCACAGCTACAAGATCATCAGCCTGAGCTCACTTAAAAGATGGGGAGTGAGCTTACCAAACAGTGTTAAGTAGCAAGCAAACAGAGTAGCCACAATAGAATGCACTGGCATCAGGTTTTGAGCAGGACCCATCAGCATACACATACACCCCATGTTCAAAAGAATAAAAGACAGCTCAACCCAGATTCTAGAGTTAGAGAAGATTTCAGCCACACAGTCACTGGATAGGCGGGGAATTGTGACGGTGATACAATAACACAGCTGGGCTATTATGTAAATGTGCAGGCTTAATAGTCATGTTCTGAGTAGCACACAAGACGACTTCATAACCTGAGTATCTTATAATCCTAGGTCATGTTTTGCAATTAAATGTTGTTAAGGATAGTACGAACTCGATGTGCTGTACATAAAGTGAGTGGATGAGAAAGGACAATACATTTAGAATCACTGACCATAAGGGCAGAGGCAGCAGGAATGCCTTGAACCACAAGGTCCAATGCTTTGGACAAATAGGCTAAAACTGACATGACTGTATAAAGGATATTATTACATGGACTTGGGAGCACTTTGGAAAATCACTAGTGGTAAACACAGTTAGTCACTGCATGTACTAATGCAAAGCAAAAGCCATATATCAACAATATAGAAACATTACCAACTTCTCTGAGTACAAGCTCATCTGCATTTGACTCATGCAAAGTGGAAAAGTGTGTTGGGGTCTGATGAGTCCTCATTTCAATTGCTTTTGAAAATCATGGATGGTTTTGGAACAACATATGCTGCCATCCAGGTGACATATTTTTCAGGAACATCCCAGCTTATTCCAGCAAGACAATGCCAAATACTTTTATTCGCAGTAAGAGTGTAGGTACTACACTTGCCTCCCTTCAGTCCAGATCTGTGAGTGGCACATTATGTTGCACAAAATACAGAACAACAATGGAGACCCCAACTGCTGAGCAACTGAAGACGTATATCATGAAACAATGGGAAAGAATTTTAAAACTTCAACAATTAATATTCTCATTTTCCAAACACTTATTCAGTGTTGTTAAAAGAAAGGTGATGGAACACAGAGGTAAACATGCCCATCTCTAACTTTTTTGGAAAGTGTTGCAGGCAGAATTCAGAATGACTGTATATTTGCATAAAAGAACAATAATGTTTATAAGTCTGAACATTAAATATCTTGTCTTTTTACTATATTCAATTGAATATAGGTCAAAAAGGAATTGCAAATTATTTCATTCTGTTTTCACATTTTAACTGACTTAATTACTAATGCATTACTGTGTTTTAGGATTACATTTTTCCTCTAAGACATTTATAAACAAACTGGTTTATCAATATTTATTGAGCCTTTCAGAGTGACTCTGACAAAGACTCCATTTCCCATGATCACACGCTCAGAGACAATATACAATATGGCCGGCACACTTTCATGCTCAGCATCTATATACAAGTATATACATATACACTTCACCTCAACAATAATTTGCCCCAGTGACTGATATCTGCCAAGCCTTGTTTGTTACGTGTTCGATTTATTGGTTTTGGCTTAGTGTTTGTTTCCTGGTTTTTGATATTTGCCTTCTCAATATTGATCTGTTTGCAAATCACTTCAACCCTGCTTGTTTTTGGACTTTGCCTCTGCCTGCTGTTTTGGTTTCTCTGCCTGTGTATATTTAATAATACTACTGAACTGCAATTCCATTCTGTCCTGGTCTGCTTGCCTGACAATATTGGAATATTATATGCCATAATTCATGCACAAAACCTAAATTAGATTAAGAAAATCAAATAGCATCCATCCATCCATCCATCCATTGAAGGTCGGGTCATGGGGGGCAGCAGCTTAAGCAGTGAAACCCAGACTTCCCTCTGCCCGGCCACTTCTTCTAGCTCTTCCGGGGGAATCCCGAGGCGTTCCCAGGCCAGCCAAGACACATAGTCCCTCCATCGTGTCCTGGGTCTTCCTGGCCCCAGCCTCCTCCCAGTTAGACGTGCCCGGAACACCTCACCAGGGAGGCGTCCAGAAGGCATCCTAATCAGATGTCCTAGCCACCTCATCTGATTCCTCTCGATGCGGAGGAGCAGTGGCTCTACTCTGAGCCCCTTCCGGATGACTGAGCTTCTCACCCTATCTTTAAGGGAAAGCCCAGACACCCTACGGAGGAAACTCATTTCAGCCGCTTCTATTCGCTATCTCACTCTTTCGGTCACTACCCATAGCTCATGACCATAGGTGAGGTTAAGAACATAGATCGACTGGTAAATTGAGAGCTTTGCCTTACGGCTCAGTTCCTTTTTCACCACAACAGACCAAAGCAGAGCCCGCATCACTGCGATCTGCTTGTCGATCTCACGCTCCCTTCCTTCCTCACTCGTGAACAAGTCCCCGAGATACTTAAACTCCTCCACTTGGGGCAGGATCTCACCCCCAACCCAGAGAGGGCACTCCACCTTTTTCCGGCTGAGGACCATGGGCTCAGCTTTGGAGGTGCTGATTCCCATCCCAGCCGCTTCACACTCAGCTGCGAACCAATCCAGAGAGAGCTGAAGATCACGACCTGATGAAGCAAACAGGACAACATCATCTGCAAAAAGCAGTGACCCAATCCTGAGCCCACCAAACCTGACCTCCTCAACTCCCTGGCTGCCCTTATCAGGGCTAGCATTACTTTTAAAAAGTCTCATTTTAGAGTGGCACACAGCATGGATCTTCAAAGTTCCCCTTCTCGTGTAATTTAACTAGATTTATTTTGCAAACATTATGCACATCAAATCATTTCCAAGGATCAATTTCCCAGAACACACTTCAGCATACAACCATCACTGACAGGGACTGCAATACCCAAACTCTCTAATGTTCACGGGTCCATGTTTTCTGATTATACACAGTCACATCTCAATCACTCCAAAAACTATTTTAGGAACACTCACATTCATACACTAGTATTTGTTCAGAGTTTCATACCTGTCATTACCGACCCTGTTATTTAGTCTGTTTGCTGTACTGGTTTTGATCTTGAGCTGGTTCCTATTTTTACTACTTTGGATTTACCCTTGATATTGTTGTTTGGTCATCACCAGAACTTTTACTTAAATCTGCTTTTGAGTTTGTACCACTTTTTGGACTACCCTGTCTGCCTTTATCTTCATTAAACTCTTCAACTGCAACTGCATTAGACTCCAGAACCATTCCTGATATAATTCTTCACCACATCGATGGATGTAGCAGATGAGTTTGTTCACGAACAACATCAGCATCTTGAGGAGGATGGGTCAATTTGGTCACTTATGCCTTCTGGGATCAGGCCAGTTCTCTCAACTCTCATCCAGAGAAATTCTTGGGTGAATCCGTGATGCATATGGCCTTCCTGCTACAGTGCTCCTTATATCTTGGCAGCCATGCCCAAGTCTCAGATCAGCAGAAAGTTGCTCTTTTCCTCAGTTTGCTAACCAGCATTGTGCTCTGGTGGGCTACTGCTGTGTGGGAACAGGGAGGTGAGATTCTCTTATATGATCTCATATGAACATTTTGTGGTGGTTGTTTTGCAAAGTTTTTGACCATGCTCCTGGGGGAAAGAGACTGGGGCAGAAATAGCTCGGTGATTAGGATGTTGGACTACTGATTGTGATTTCAAATGCTGGTCATGAGTTCAAATCCCAGCACTGCCATGCTACCACTTTGCTCTTCAGCAATGCCCTTAATGCTAAACAGTAAAGTATGACGTATGTAAGTTTAAGGCACAAAAAATAAAACAATATATCACCAGCATTCCCTGGAAATTTATACGATTCCTACAGGTGCTTAAAAGGCTGGAATTTAGTTCTTTTTTGGGGGGGGGGGTTTCTCCCCAACTAAATTGTGTCCATCCCACCCACCAGAGAGTTCTCACCCTTCACACAACATCTACAAACTAGGGAGGGAGAAGGCTATCACATTCTTTCTCTGAGGCACATGAAACCACTGCATCTTTCTGAACTGCAGCACATGTGACACAAGGGGGCGGCATAACACATTAGGAGGTCAGCGCTATCTGCAAATAAAATGCAAGCTGTTAATTTCTTTGTGGTGTGTCTGGCCTCTTATTATGAAAATCTTCTTAAACCTCACTTTCAGTCTTTTGATTTTAATAAGCAAAGTCAGCTGAAGCCTGTGCAGAGCTCCAAGAGATCTGCTCTCAGCATGACAAACTGATGGAAATCTACAGTTGTACTGACCAAAGCTCAATGTACGATGAAGGAACACAAACTCCAGGAAATGGATTCCTCTCTAGCAGAAATAAATGGAAAACAGATGACACAAATCAGTTGTTGAGGATAACGTTTTTCAGTTGTTTCTTTGTTTTAGTTCTGAAAGTTTATAATAATGTTCTAATGTTTATTTTAATTTCTATTTTCAAATATTAGAAAAAGTAATATTTTTTATTCTTTTTTGAACCAACAAATTATAGGAAATAAAGCAATGTTTTTAAATAATATATGGCGGTCCAGGGGGGCATAAAAAACAGTGAATAGTGAGAATGGCCCAGGTGGGAAGGGCTATGAGTTTTGAGAGACATTGTCTCATGGGGGCATGTTGTGTAGTGATGTTATCTCTTTGATATGTACTAACAGAGGCCAAGTTCATGTTGGGAGATAGAGATTGATATAGTGATTCTAAGTAACTGAAAACAATTTGGTTTTAAAGGACTTTATGTTTTGAGGAGAATTCTTCTGAAATTCAAATATATCACAGTTCAGACAGCTCCGACATCATTGTGAAATTCGCATATTACACAGTAGTGGTAGTCGTAGGTGAGACAGCCTACGATGAGGTGTAGATGCTGTCATCATGGTGTAAGGGGAACCAATTGGACCTGAAAGTTTCCAAGACCAAGGAGATGGTTATAGACTTGAGGAGAGAGAAGCAGAGGATCCACTACACACCTCTTAGGACCCTGGTAGAAAAAGTGAGCAGATAAAGGTTCCTTCTATCAGGACCAGACTTTTCACATCACCACCTTGGTGAAGGAGGCAAGGCAGCACTTGTATTATTCAGACACTTGAAGAAATTAAGGACATCTACAGTGCTTCAGAAAACCTTCTACACTGCCACATTAGAGTCTGTGCTCTGTGGAAGCGTCATGCCTGGTATGGCAATTTCTGTTCTTTGGATAGGAAAGCTCTTCACAGAATGATACAGTGTGCTGAATATATCACCAGAACAGCACCAGGCAGTGTAAGTCCCGGGGCAAACCAGATCATTAAGGACATCAACTGTATAAAAAATGTATCGCTTGTGCTATAAAACTGCTCTGTCGGCTAAGTATGTTTAGGGCTAGCAGGGAAATCCTGGTGTCAAAGTGAGGCTGAGGATTCCCTCTTTCGTATTGTGTCAGAATCCTCATTTAAATATTCTAAAAACAACATTCTAATGGAGTTTTCAGAGGCTGTCCTCACAAGCAAACTCACGCTGTTGCTATGGTAACATATGAACATAATGTAATGAACTTGGCATTAAAAAGGGAGCTTATTAAACCAGGAATCTGAGAATATGCATAACTCTAATCACCCAAAATGTTACTTAATACCTGATTTGATATGATGGGTCACAAATATGCAAATATGTTTTAATTAGTGTATAATTACCTGAATCGTTGTGTTTTTGTAATCTTAGAAGGAGACTATTATATATTTTTAGGGCGCCAGTCCATCTTTATGGAGCAACTATCTTGCGCTACTACAGTTGCCCAGAATGGACAAACCTCTACTAGAGAGCACCTTCTGTGTCTCACGTTTTTAGTGGCGGCATGAATCCAGAAGGAAGCACTGGAAGGATGACAAAGAAGAAGAAAGGAAGACAAGAAAGAAGAGGAATCAGTGTTTGCTGGTGCTGGATAGCAAGTTTGAGAACCCAAATTTTGAAAAATGGAGACTCATACTTATTATTTAGCATAGAAAAGGCAAGGAAGTGTGAATGCCGTATGTTCTAATACAAGCTTGAAAAGGGAAGGGTAAGGAAGGGGCATTCAAGTGGTTGAATCCTACATAATGGTCCTCAAATAAGTAGGTATGTGATGGTAAATTGTGTGGTGAAGTTAACTGGTCTCATCTGGCAAGGCTGTCAGTCAAGTGTAGCCAGTCTGTCTTACTTTGTAGTAGAATAAGATTTTAAAAATTATTTTCTGGGGGAAAATAAAAAATGTGCAGATATCAACGTAGGGGAAACTAATTGTTCCCATGAGACACTGTAGATGGAAAAACAGTTTAGATGAGAAAAGTGACATGGAAAATTGGTTGTTTTGTCATTGAAACACATGGGGGTGGGTGGGGCTAAAAACTGTACTGCAGCCAGCCAGCAGGGGCACTAGACCAGTGGCTTCAATGTGCTGTCAATCTTTTGATCAGCTTCAATTGTTACCTGTGTACAACGGATGAGCACTAATTACAGGATATGATTTAAACTAAAAACTATATAACTAAAATACTAAATAATAAATAAAAACCAATGAGAACTGGAAGTCATTATACTTTAACAGGTCAATTTAGCTTAATTCTGTTCTTAATTCTATTTCTAATCTAATTGTAATTTCTAAGGGTTGTTGGTAAAGAAGTGTCAAAAAGGTCAGACCTTTCAATGTATCTTAACACATTCAACAAACAACAATCTTCTTACAGAATTTTACAGCTAAAGTGAACACAGCCATGCTGAAGTTCTGTATGTGTTATTACAGTGTTTGGATTTATTAAGCAGCCTTGTTTTAGTTCAGCTAATTTATAATATTCTTTCTATTGTCAGTATTTAGTATCTAGTTACACTTACTAGAAAAAAAATCTTTAAAAAAAAAGTGAGTCCTTTAACACTCACTGTCTGATCTACAGAGGGCGCTGTTCCTCACAAAGTTTCCTCCTAAAAGCTCATTACAGCAACAATAAACGTTCATGTCTGAGATCACAAGTGTGTCTTTGGTCTGATTCAGACTGAGATTCATTCATTACTCTCATACACTTTTCTGTATTTTATTATGCTGCTTTCATTTGGTCCTGCTTGTTCTTGGGGCGATCCACCTTCAGAAAGAGCCGCAAAAGTGTCTTGGGTTGTTTTTGAAGTATGCTTCCAGTTATTGTCCATCCACAGCACAGTGAAGCGCCATCCAATGAGTTGTGAAACATTTGGCTGAATGTGAACAGGTAATATAACCATTAACTCTTCACACTTCATCCTTCTGCTTTTGTCAAGCAGTCAAATCATCAATAAATACAAGAAGAAACAATTCCACCGGCAGTCATACATGTCCATGACCTGAGATGGGATAGTGTACTTCAGGTCATGTGCATTTGCTTCCCTTCCCTTCTTCTCTTCCCATTATTCTGATATAAGTTGATCTGTGTCTCCTCTATCCATTGTTCCAGAATTGTTTCTAGATATGTTTATCAAACACTAATCTGCCCTTCCTGTTATACATTTTATATTACATTCATGGCATTTGGCGCATGCCCTTATTATTATGACTAGTGAAGCCTCTTGATTGTTGACTTTGACACAGATACGCCTTTCTCCTGGACACAGGTGAATGCTACAACTACACGTGCAGCGCTACTTTCCCTAAAAACATATTAAAATATATTGTTCCCTGTGGAATTCAATAGTTTAGCAAATCAAATGATCAAACAACTCACTGATATATTATGCTTTTCATTCATTTAATTCAAGATGTTTTCGGTACACAATACAGCCTGTGTGAAACCCTCCACTGAACCACAACAGTGCTGATACACAGTTTGAGACACTGTGCATCTCTGAGACCCTATGGCAGTTAAATTACAATGTGATTTAATGGGAGCAAAGATTAATGACCATTGGACAACAGGACTTAATACGTCAGGTTGAGTCATGCCTGGAAGCCGTGGAAGAAAATGGGAATGTAGGTGGGTGAGTTTGGCACAGAAAGAAATCTCAACATTTAATGGACAATGTACGAGAGACTCGAGTCTTACCTGAGTTGAATAAAAACAGACTTGACTTGGACTCATCAATAGTAATTTATGAACATATGAAGTCTTTCCATGATTACCAAGACATAGTGTGAGCAAAATTTACAAAAAAAAATTATTTCTATGTTTGTATTTGCTTTATTTTGTTCATTTATTTTGGTCTACAGCCTCCCCCACACCCCCACCTCTAGTGACACATAAAAACAAGCACCTGCTAGTGCCAGTGTGTAAACACTGCAGTGCAGGATGGTTTCTGCAGAAGTGCCGTACACGGTAACAAAATGATTGCAATGTAAAGAATGTTGGAAGAAATTGAAAGACAATTGGTTCGATTACATTGAACTTCATAATTCACCTGAAAACACACCCAGACAAGTTGGTGCAGTTACATTAGTGTCAGAGCGATGTGCTGTTGTTAGAGACATTTACCATGGAATATTTTTGGCATAATTATCTGGTTCACCTACTTGCTACATTTGGTAACACTAGAACTAAACATCTACATCTACTGTTCATTTTACTAAAACACTTGTGCACTTAAGATCTATTTTATGTGTTCATATGTTGGTATTAGCAGATCATTTTGAAACACAGACCTACTCATCCATTTAAAATGAAATGTTATACTAAAAATAATATAACATCACTGTTGATCTATTGTGTTTTTTCTCTTGACCTGGAACAATACTGCACTTTAACGTTGCTATACAGTTTAAGTTCCCATGTAGTCCTCATGTAGATTCTATTTATTTATTAAGGACTTGACCTCAAGGCTCAAGACTTGCCTTAGAATCTAACGTAAAGACTCAAGACTTATCATGGACTTGCATTTTATTACTTGTGAACATTTCTGTTATGCATTCATAAAAACTCCTATGGGGTGCTGTTCGTAAAAACAGTTTAACTTTTTTAAACTTGTCACTTTTCTATAATTTAGCACAGTTTTCATAAATTTATAGATAGTCATTCAAAAAACAGTGTTAAACTTCCTCATGTTAGTTCTTACTGTGTAAATGTTAAATTTAAATGTCACATCTAAGTCTAAATGTTATATATTAAATGTAAATGTATATAGATGGCGGCGCACACAGTTGCTGCGGCTCGGTGCTCTCCCCTTCGGGTTTTTGTTTTGTGTGTGCGTTAATCTTAGTTCGTTCCACACCCTGTTGGGCGAAGCATATTTATATATATGTATACATTTATGTACATATTCTTCTATTTTTATTTTTGATCTTATTTTATTTTGTATTCTTATTCTAATCTATATTCTCTTACGCTGCAGGGACTGCACCTAATTTCGTTGTACCTGTTACAATGACAGCAAAGGTATTCTGATTCTGATTAATGTTAAATCTAACATTACATCACAGCGCGCATTGCACCGTCTTTCAAAGTAAAAGCCAATAGTGATCACAGGGGTGCGACAAATTAGCATATCTTCTAAACATTTCGAGTGAAACATTTAGATTTAAGATTTAACATTTGTATTTAGATATAACTATAATTTAAATTGAACATTTACAGAGCAAGAATTAACATGAAGTTTAACACTGTTTTTTGAACAAATTTATCTCTAAATGTATGAAAATTGTGCTAAATGATAGAAAAATTAAATTTATAAAAATATTAAACTGTTTTTACAAACAGTGCCCCATAAACGCCAACTCCCAGAATTCACCATTGCAGCATAAGATTGCTGAATCCAGCTCCGTCAGCACTACAGATTACAATCCGTGTCACACAAACCAATAACACATTCAAGTTCACTAGATTTCTAATTACACACATCTTTACACTCAGACTCTCACACTACAAACAGAACCTGAACTCAGAAATTTGCAGGTTTTGATCTTGTTCCCTTGTTATTTTGCTCTTAGCATTTGCCCTTGTTAAGGTCATTTGCTGATCACCTGACCTGTGCCTGTTTTTGACGTTGTCCCTGGAATTGTGTTTTGGGATTGTTTGTCTGGTTCTTTAATGAGGTAAACCTGCACTTGCATCCAGCTCTGCCATCTGCCTGACTATAACACTGCTTTTGTCTTTTTCACATGTTTTTGTTGTGTAATTTGGGTCAAATACATGTTAGAAGCAGTTGTATCATGAATTTGTCTCTTTTTGTTAACTGAGTCAGTGTTGTAACAATGTGCTGTCAATAACTTTTTATTTACATTTCAGTGATGATGTGAAGACAATCACAATATATGTGCTCATGAAACAAAAACTTAACCAGGATTTAATTAATGTGACTTTGTAAATGACAGGGAAGCTCATTACACTAACAATCTTAACACCTTTACTGTTAGAGTTACCCATATACCTGCATTCCAGCTCTTTTAAAGCCACTTCAGTTCTGCATCAGATTTCGTCTTCTGGCATTATAGCGCCCAATGAACAGGTTTGTGACAATAGTAACACTCACCAGTTCTTTTTATGTGATTTTGTCCCCTTAGATTGTGGCACACAAAATCCTGATTATCTGCATTACAAATCTTATTACGTGTCCCTGAAGGCTTGATTACAAGCGCTCCAGCAGCTTCTATTTCCCGAATGCGCTCTGAAAATTGAGGAGTCATTTTAATGAGGCCCGGTGTAGTAAGCCTCAGGGAATGTGCATGCTCTGTACATATTAGATAAACATGTAGAGACTTACAAAACCCAACATTACCTTCTGTACCTAAACCCGCGTGTTCTGTCTATGCAGCAGTAAAGTGTCTCACTTAAGCAGAATGGTATTCACCAAGTTCTTGTTTACAGTTAGTGGCATGTGATAAGTCACGCTGAATTACATTATACTTTAGCAGAAATGTGCGCAACTGAATTTTAAGACATTTTAAAAGAATCATCCTAAAGTCAGGCACTGATAATTGTGCATAGTGAAGGAGTCATCTTAAAGTATCCACAAATTCATGCACATTTCTAGGATCCAGCAGACTATTACAGATCTGTGTTATAGCAGAAAGATTAGACTTAGATTAGAAATTACTTTTGGACTTTTTTTTGACAGTTTTAGTGACATCTCCATCACTATCGGCAGAGGTTATGTGGGTTTCATTGACTACTGTTAGTGTCTGCTGTTTAGACCCCTGTTGTAATTTACCCATATATGTTCATTTTCTTCCAATCTCATACAACATCCATACAAAAAAAAAATGAATGGATCAATCAGGATCCCCGTATCCATCATAAATCATCATAGCTGCAGATCTAAGTGTTTCAGGTGCAATACTACCGCTACTAAGAAAAAGATTAAATCCCATTTCTTTCTTTTGTAAATTGTCAAGAAAGGAATCACAAGTGACACCATAGCCACAGCAATATAAGGATTTTCTCTTCTGTTTGGCTTAGGGAACGATGACCCTGACCCACCCATGGTTGTACAAGTTTACAGTTTCACAAGTTACAAGTTACAATTTCACACTTCTAGTTAACAGAGATCTAGTTACTTCAAACTCACAAACAGGAGTTTATTATAACAACTCGTGTGCGATCAGATTACTATACCCAGTGTTTACTTTAAGTATGCAGGGAAACAGATGCAAAACTCACAAATTTAAGCACAATGAAATACACAATAAAACAAAGATACAGCACACAAATGAGAGACTCCTAAGAGGAAAATAAACAGGGCAAATTCAAGAATGCAAAGAAACCACAAACACCGGCTGGTCTTATAAAATATCATTAGCCAACACACCAGCTAAATCACTAGCAAAACAAAGGTTACAAACTTCCCACAGCCCAAGACTGTAAATGAGCATCACAGCTACAGCATTACATACACAAGCTCATATACACAAACCAACAGCCCCAAACACTGCCAGAAGGCCCACTGGCCCCTTCTGAGGGCTTTGCCTGCCTTTTATTCACTCAAAGGCTAACTGAACACATCAAGTGCAGGTGCAGCCAATCACTTCCCACAAAGGAGGTGGAACCTAGGAGAAACATAGGGAAAAATAGCACACAGCACAGCCATAACACAACACAGCCGTAACACTCTGTACGCTGGGATTTATATATGGAGTCATTCCTCAGCTGTGAGGTTATGTGATTCAAAATGAAATGTTATAAAAAGTGTTTATTAAAATTATTATTATTATTATTATTATTATTATTATTATTATTATTATTATTATTATTAATAAAACTGAGGAGTCAATACTTTAAGCCTGATTTAGAATGACAGTTCTGTGTGCACAAACTGTATTGTTAATTAATTATTATTATTTAACTGCATATATTCTTTCACAATAATAATCCCTATATGCAGCATGCAGGATATTTCTAGAAAAAAAGAAATGTTATCAAACAGAGTATTAACTGTATGAACTATTAGCAGATTTATTATAGTGATGCCAAAAAATTACAATGTCTCATAATTTCAGTTTCATCTTTGGCAAAGAATTCAGGTATCTTCAGGAATAAAACTTACTCAAACTGCTGCATCTTTCTGTGCTGCTGCTGCTGGAAACAACCTACTGTGTACATTAACATACAGCACACTCTGAAAGTATTCACCCCCTTCCTTATCAATCTGTAAAAATAATGCATTTAAATTTTATAATATGGATTTTTGGATCCTAAACACACACACACACACACACACACACACTCACACATGCGCAGACACACACTCACACATGCACAGACACACACACACCCACACACACACACACACACACACACTTTAAGGATCCATTTAGAGTCAATGTTAGAGAAAGTGATCTCTTTAAATGGATCCTTAAAAGTGTGTGTGTGTGTGTGTGTGTGTGTGTGT
>JAQQZX010040947.1:0-13936 GCA_030068355.1 Notoglanidium maculatum | reverse complement strand
TATTAACACACACACACACACACACACACACACACACACACACACACACACACACACACACACACACACACACACTCAGGACTGTTTAACAGTGGTTCATTCACAAATCACCCTTTGTGAAGCAATACTTTAGCCCCATGTGTGTCTGCTACTGCCAAGTCATTATACTTCTCATGTTTAATTTCATGAATTTTGTTGCATATAGTGACTGATTTTGCCTAGCCTGCCATATTCTGTTTGTACATCGACTAACCTTGCCTGATTTTGACCTTGGCCTCTGCCTAACATTTCTGTGCCTCTACCTGAGTGATTTTAATAAAATACTGAACCACATTTGCATCCTCCAGCATCAGTCTGTTCATGACATATTGCTTCACCTTCCAAATGGACCCAGTGGATTCAGAGACCCTCCGAAAATTGCTTTCTGCCCAAGGATGTTGCATAGGGGATCAGGAGAGATGCATGCAGGAAATGACTGCTCAATTTCAGTGGTTCACAGCGGTAGTTTCCCCCCCTCATTGAACAACTTACTACTGCAACACTTGCACATCCTGCTACATGATCCCTAGTAGCTGGACCTGACAAAGTTCAATGGCGACTCTGCACAATGTCACGGATTCCTTCTGCAATGCCTACTGCACAGGGAGAATTATCAGACCAAGGGTGATTCGCCAGCGTGCTCTTGCTTCTGAAGGGTAAAGCACTTACATGGGCCACTGTGGTCTGGGAGAAAGGAGGTGAATCTGTTTCATCTTATGAACATTTCATTTCACTGTTCCGTCAGGCCTTCCATTCTCTCGAGGGAAGAGAGGTTGGTGACAGTCTTCTGAGGGTCAAGCAGGGACAACATCGAGCAGCCGAATATTTTGAGTTGGAGTTTTGCACCCTCGCTGCTGAGAGTGTGTGGGATAACACAGCTCTGAAGGCAGTTTTTAGACAAGGACCAACAAAAATGTCCTCACTGAACTGGCCTGTCGGGTTGGCTCCCCCACTCTTAATTCACTGATCAATCTCGCCATTTGCCTTGACAATCTTCTCCATGACCGGCATCACAGAGCCACCACATCTGGGTCTTTACCTCTCCCTCTTCACAGTCCGAGCCCATGCAGCTGGGGAATGCCCAGCTGTCCCTCTTGGAGCGTGAGTGTAGACAAAGGGAGAAGGTGTGCTTCTACTGTGGACAAGATTCAAACATTTATTTTCATATGTACAGTAAAAATTACATGTCTCTGTGCAATGAAATTCTTTCTTTGCTGTCCACACACAAATGCCGAGTTTAGGTTAAGCAATATGTAAAATAAAAAGTTAAAGTTAAAAAGTTAAAAATAATAATGTGCAGATGTAGATGGGATTAGGGTTAGGGTTTCTAAGATCTAGGGTCTAACCCTAGATGGCAGTGGGGAAGAAGGAGTTGTTTAGTCGGGAGGTTCTAGATTTCACACTTCTGAACCTTCGTCCTGAGGGCATAAGTGTAAGACATGTGGATTAGGTCAAGTGTCTACTCTACATTGTCCATAGGTATGAATGTGAGTGTGAATGGTTGTTCATCTCTGTGTTAGCCCAGCAATAGATTGGTGACTTGTCCAGGGTGTACCCTGTCTTGTGCCCAAAGTCAACTGGAATTGGCTCCAGCTTTCCTTTTACTCCCAATGGATAAGCAGTATTAAAAAATTGAATGAATGTATTTTCACACTCACTTCAGAAGAAAAGTCATTCTACAGATTTTTTTTTTAATAATTAAAAATGCATAAAACTCAAAGGTATTTGGGACAGATCTGGGAAGCATATCTGCATGTTTATTGTAAAAGAATACACACATCTATATATATATATATACATATTTATACTCTACACAGTGGAGTGAGCAGGCCCAGTTAACTATTGCCTCCAGCAGACAGGAAAGCATGTTGAAACACAAACATATCACATCAATCTGCTACAGCGTTGGATAGAGATTGCCCCTGCTCTCCTCGCTGGTGCTGTGTGCCTTTCAGATGCATAGGAGATGGTTGACAAGGGTCCCAACCACACTCTGGTCCAACGACAGGAGCTAACAGAGCTAGAGACACAGTATTGGGACATGTTCTCTAAGGAGCCTGGCCAATGTGATACAGCACCACATTCAAACCCCTCCAGCAGTGACAATACAGCAATGGCCCTACCATATGCTGGAGGCCCAGCATCAGGCTATCATGGATGAAGTGGCACAAATGCAACAGGATGGAATCATTGAGGAATCTTCCAGCCCCTGGTCCAGCCCCATAGTCATGGTGCCCAAGCCCGATGGAAGCTTCCGGTTATGTAATGGTTTCAGCAGACTCAGTGGGGTCTCAGAGTTTGACAGCTATCCAAAGCCATGGGTGGATGCATTCGTTGAGCAGCTGGGGAGAGTCCAGTTCATCTCCACAGTAGGTCTGACAAAAGGGTATTGGCAGATTCCCCTATCTCCTTCCTCCAGGAAAATGACCACCTTCAGAATATCTTCTGGGCACTGGCAGTACTGGGTTCTCCCCTTCCAGCTCCACAGGGCCCCAGAGACATTCTAGCACATGATGGACATCATCCTGAGGCCCCACTAGATCTATGCAGCTGCCTACTTGGACAATGTCATCATACATTTGTCCACCTGGGAGGACACATGCACCATCTGCAATGGGTCCTTGAGGAGCTACAGAAGGCAGGGCTCACAGCAAACCCCTGGAAGTGTCATCTGGGGCTGATGGAGGCACAGTACTTGGGCTACAGAATTGGCAGGGGCCTCCTCAAGCCACAAGAATGCAAGGTACAAGCTGTTTACGCTTGTTCCTGCATCCCATCACAAAAAACAGGTATGTGGCTTCTTGGGGCTGGTGGGATATTACCAGTATTTTGTGCCTAACTTTAACTCATTAGCTGCGCCCCTCTCAGAGCTCAGCATGAAAGGGGAACCTGAGACCGTCCAGTGGAGTCAGGTTGCAGAGTCTGCATTCCAAGCCCTGAAGACCTCCCTGACCACTGAACCAGTACTCCAAAATCCAGATTTCAAGAGTCCCTTCCTCTTGCAGAAAGATGCCTTGGAGACAGGAATCAGTGCTATCTTTTCCCAGGACTTTGACAGGGAGGAGCATCCTATTATCTACCAGGCCAGGGATCAGCCAGAAGCTCTCCCTGGCCAAGCAGCTGCATGCTGCCATTGAGAGAGAAGCCCTGGCTATCAAGTGAGCAGTGATGGAACTGCAGTACTACCTGACAGGACATCACTTCACTCTAATTACTGACCATGCACCACTCCAGTGGCTAGCCCGGCATTGCAATAAGAACAGTAAGATCACTCACTGGTTCTTGTCATTACAGGGCTTCTCTTTCAGACTCAGACTCAGGACTCAGAGCTAAGTGGGGACACTGTGATGCCTGGGGCTATGCAGCCTCACCATCCCCCAGAAGCAAGCACTCCACCCCCAGAGTACATGCCAGAGCGAGGGCAAGTCAGGTCAGTGACATTCTCCTGCCCAACACAGGATGGGCTGGGCCCACAGATGGGGGAGAAGAGTGGAGGCGGGGCTGTAAAACCTGGCACAGCTGGAATATAATCACATATCTTAACAGCAAGTGATAAAAGGCAAGAGACGGTGTGTGCTGGGTGAGTTGGTAGCAGAGAACTGATGCCATTTGTGCTTTGTCTCTCCCTTTTCATCATACTCAGAGTGAGACTCACCACAGAAGCTGTGCAGCCATGAAGAGATGCTGCTGTGGATATTCCCTGATCGTGCCCAGCACCGACGCTGAATTTCCAGCTTTCTCTGCACCGCACACAAAGAGCAACTGCACTAACTCTAGCCCAGGATAACCCCACGTTGCACTTGGAAAGTTTGCTGCACTATGGATTTTCAATAAATTCAATCGGAACCAGCTCTTTGCTTCCCATGTCATGGGTTATCCCTGTTTGCTGGAGCCAGGTGCTATAGGTCGACGAGGAGCCCTCCGGCCCAAGCTGTCCATATTCTGCAGCATTCTTCCGCATGAAGAATGAGCTACTATACTACCACTGTAAATGTCATGCGGAACCCTGTGACCTTCATGTTGTCCCCAAATCTAAGGTTGATGAGATCATGCACCTGGCCCACACCCACCCACTGGGAGGCTACATGGAGTCCCAGAACACCCTAAAGAACAGGGACCAGTTCCTTTGGACTGAAATAGTGGCCTCATCTCTCTGCCCATCATAGGGGTTCCCTTTGAGCGGGTGGGCATGAATCTCATGGGTCTGCTCCTTAAGTCTGCCCATGGCCATAAATACATCCTGGTCACTGTAGACTAAGCAACATGCTCCCCAGTGGGTGCCAGCAACATTCCAGTGGCTGATGGATCATAATGTGGCCCCATCGGCCCTATGCTATGGCATACCTGGACAACACATAATCCACTTGTCCACTTGACTGGATCACTTATTCCATCTTGGGTGGAATTCCATCAAAGTGCTGAAGGAACTCCGGAGAGCAGGGATGATGGCAAACCCTTGGAAGTGTCATTTGGGGCTGACTGAGACAGTACCTGGGGTACATCACCAAGGGGGCCTGCAGCAACCCCAAGATCAGAAAGTGGAGGCAGTATGGCAGTAGCCATAACCCATCACCAAAAAGCAGGTGCATGCCTTTTTGGAGCTAGCAGGGTATTAAAAACACTTTACAGAACTTCATTTCTCTAGCTTCTCTCTCTCAGACATGACCAAAAAGTGGGAACTGGGTATGCACTGGACCCTGGAATCTGAAAAGGCATTCAGGTCAATCAAAGTGGCCCTCACCAGCTCACCAGTGCTATGGAACCCTGACTTCCAGCTACCCTTCGTGGACCAGTCTGGCAGCCACGTTGTCACAGGAGTTCAGCAGAGAGGAGCATCCTTTTATATTCATGAGCCACAAGTTGACCCCCCCCCAAGCAGTGTTATGTGGCTGTCGAGCAGGAAGCCCTGGCCAGCATAGAGGTGCACTCAAAAGCACGGAACTTCATGCTCTATTTTAAGTAGCTAATGGTATAAAGTCAAAGATAGAGGACAGTCCCACACTAAAGAGCATTCATAAAGTATTTCCAAATTAATGTTGATAGATGACACTTTTCAAGAGCAGCAGTTAACAATTTTGGCCCATAATAGCATTGATTGAGCATGACACCAAACTTGTGTGTCTCCTTTTACTAATTAGTAATCTCCTTTTCTCCACATGTGGTTGAAGGCTGATGTATTTCAGTTCAAGCAATTGTGAGTAATGCAAATCTTTTTCCACTGGTCTTTAAATATATAGCCCATAGCTTATACATTGGCCTAATTTTTGTTTTTTTCCAGGAACTAGGATCTGGTCCTTTAAGTCATTACTTATATTGTCATGTTTACGTGCTATAGAACTTGTAGCCTGTTTTATTAAGTTGCTACAGAGAAAACATGTTGATGGTTTTTGCTTCGCACTCGATATTAAGCATGCTCAGTTAGAGAAACTTTGATTAGTGCATGGCCCAATCATAACCAACATTTGGCATCCAACAGGAACAATCATCTCATCTCATCTCATAATAAAGCATTGATGGAACCAAAATGATTCAACATATTCAATGAAATATTACATTGCCTTTCTTTTATAAGATATCAAGTAAGGAGTTTTTTTCTGAACCCTATCCTTCCGCCTTTCCAGTGTGGGTTAAAGAACTGAAATAGGCTACCCAGCATTATATTCACATATATAAACAAAACTTTTTTCTCTTTCTTTAGCATAAACATACTATTCAGGATAACAGATATCACAACATTCATATCAGAACCAGAAATCACAACACTGTTATTATTTTTTTTTTATAAGGGCAGCGCTCTTTTGCATTGTCTTACAAATTCAGAATAATTCTATGTTTGACTTCTCATCCAGATGTTCTTGTCTGGTAAGGGACAGTGAGAGGGGTTGTCTCATTCATGTTTGTGAAGTGTAGTGTGGTTCTGTGTGGTTTTGTGTTGTCATCAGAACTTTTGTCACTGTGAATGTTGTGTGTTTCTTTGTGTTTCCCCTGTACTCTTGTCCTCATTCAGCTGTGTGTATGATTGTGGTAAGATTGATCAGTTTCAGCTTGTCTGATAACTACTGCTGGATTCCAAAGGCCATGCTATTGGAAACAGATGCAGTGACCTTCCTGCAGTGGTGACAGAGTCCTGACTGACCTGTTGTAGTGCCTTTTCTGATGCTGTTGTTGGTGAACTCTCCTGGCATAAACAAAGTTGGGTCTAACCACGTTGGCTGAAGTTGCTGGTGTGTGTTCGGTAGGAATGAGAGTAAGCAAGGACTCATGAGCAACTGAGCTGGAGATCTGAAGTTATCAACAGAAGTGTTATGATACTTGAGGGGACCCACATAGGGATCCTTCTGATAAGCTTTGGCCTTTTCCATCAGTGATTTGGCAATCTGCAGAGTTTTCTCTGTAAGGCAATGGCAAAGGCTTCAGATTCTCTGCATTTGTACTGAGGGTCGTTATTCGATATAACAGCCTCTCGTATACCATTTGTAGTGAAGGCTGCTTTCAGTTTGTACATTATAGGAGAGGCTGTTGTACTGTCTAGTTTGTATAGCTTGAAGTACCTGCTATTAAAGTCCACTGGATAATATAACAGATCAATTGAACAGATCCATAGCAATGGTTTTCTATGGTCTGTCAGGGCTCTTGTGTCTTATCATGTCTTATGTTGGCTCTTGTGTCTTATCATCTCTTGTGTCTTATCATGTCCTATGTGCCTTATGTTGTAAGGTCTATATTCGAGGCAGATGGGGCACTTTCCAACCATCTCCTCAATCTGCTTGTTCATCCCTGGCTAAAATAGGATGTCTTGTGTTTTCTGCTTACACTTCTCCATGTCAGTGTGACCAACATGAACCTTGAGACAGATGGTTATCTGTTGAATGTCTTACTCTCTATTGCTTTGAAATTGCCAGCATTTTTCAGTTACACCATCACTATCTTTTTTGGACTGTTAGATGTTAATCAAGTACTGAAATGAATCATGACACCAAAATAGTTGCTTTCCTGTGTGTAGAATGGTTTTTACCAGAGGTGGCCCCAGTACTTTTAAATAAAATGCAGAGATGTCAACCACAGAGCAAGTTGTATGCTACAGAAACTTGACCTATGACTTTATGTGGGAAACATGAAAAGTTTTCACTCATGTAAAATTTAAGCACCATAAATTATTCTTAAATGGTGCTTATTATATGAAAAATAATAATTGTATACTTTTCCCCCCAATGCATGTTTTAAAGTATAAATTGCACAAAACTCTTTGTTTTCTCATACAATGCTAAATTTTTCTAAACTAACCTGGAAGTTTTCCCTCTCACTAATATTTTTCATTGTCTTTCCTAGGACTCTTAACAGACCAAGACTCTATACAGTTATGATCAGAAATTTAAATACATAGGCATGAATGGCATGTCAATATTGGGCTTTTTAATTTTTAATATCAATATTTGTGACCCTGTAGGTTTTATTTTGACACTGTGTTGATTTCACAAAACAAATAAATAAAATAAATTAGAACTTGTGTACCAAATTTTTGTTTTTTTCCACTGAAGTTGTAGGTTGTACAATCATTCTGCCACAGAACAAGAAGAGGTAAAAAAAATGTCAATATTCCCATGTACATACATGTCCATGAGGAGTGTATGTAAACTTCTCATTGCAAATGTACATTTAATGAGCAGTCAGTCTGGGTTAAACACACTCACTGTTTCCCCCTCAGCTGCATCAATATGTGGTTTCACTATTTCCAGCCTAATTGATTGCTTCATTGCTCTGGTTGAATTGTAGTATCATTGAAATGTTTATCATAATTTGATCTGAAACATTACTTTTTATGAATTGATCACCTTTCTCATTTTGTTCATATAAAACTATTAATGCATTAATTATAATTAAGTAATTAATTCAATTTCTTCATCTTCAGTATCTGCTTTATCCTGGTGAGGATCATGGTGGATCTAGCATTGATCAAAGGAACACTGGGTATGTGTCAGGAGTGGACCCCAGTCCATTACACATTCACACCAAGCGGCAATTTAGAGTTACTTAAGCAATTTCTGGCATGTTTTTGGGAGGTAAGAGGACAACCATGTGGACATAGTAAGCATTCGAAACTCCACACAGACAGTAACCTCAGCTGAGGATTAACCAAGACCCGGTTTAACATACACACACACACACACACACACATACACAGAGTATATTGATCTATGGTGTAGTTCTACAGCACAACTACAACATTGTAGCTATGTTTCTGTTTTCTCCTCCTCTTCTCACAATGCTGCAAGTGTAACCGTCAGTTTTTATCCTTTATTCAATTAAATTTCAAGGTCAAATTTGAATATTCCTGGACCAGAGACACCTTTTCTCCACAAAACTGTAAGTTAATTCAGGTTTACATTAAAATATTTTTTTTTTAACATTAATTATTTTTAGTGTTATTTACATCTCACTATAATTATATGTTGTTAATTTTATATACAGAGTCAGCCAAAAAAAAAAAACATATACTCACTTCAGGATCACATCTACACAAATTTACCTTTTCCTGAAATGTATATACATACATACATGTATATATAAATTTAACAATCTAATATGTCTGTATGCTGGGTGATTTAATCAATATTTTACACTAACATAGCACACCATTTAAAAGTAAAGAATGGCTAGTTTGTTTCCTCTTGATGCTGTCAGCACCCAAGCCTTTCTCTTTGCTGACCATACTTTAAAAGCCCATGCCCAGAAACCAGAAAGAGCAAAGTTATGTGTCCTGAAGACTTTCCTTTGCTTTTTTTTTTTTAAATCTAAAATACATGTTTAATGTTTCAAGTTTAAGAAGTCCTGTGAAGGGTCCTGTGTTATGCAGTCATCTTTTTGGTTTGTGGTCTGAAGCTTTGGTAAGTAAATAACATCCCTCATTTACAAAATGTAAGAAAATATTTTACAACTTTAGGCAAAAACACTTGTGATAAAGCAAACTTTTTAGTTCTTTTTTTATTTATTTTTTTTTAACTCTTTTCTTCATTACACATTTGTAGTAAACACACGCAATTAATGATTTAGGAGTTGAAGAGACATGCTACTATAGGAAAATGCTCAACAATATTTATTACTTTCTTATGCCAACACATTCTGAATTTTTTATATTTCTCTTATACCACAGTTTAAATAGCAAAAGCACTTGCAACCATCTGCGTGCCCATGGGTATGTTGGTCTTAAAATGAGGTGTAATCAAGCACATAGTTATCTTGAGGCAACAAAAACCTGGTCTAAAGTCAATGGCGCAGAATTTCTCTATTTTATTGTAAGAGTGAATTATGAGTTAGTAATATGCCCTATTATATGTAATATGTATAAACAGATCTTTTTCCTCTGAGAAGTGTTCTTTAATACTACCTGGCAAATCTGCCAGGGTTAGCAGTATGTACCTGACGTTTTAAGAAGAACGGGAGTTGACATTCTGAGTGGCTCATTGCATATTTTTCTCAAAACAGACCCTTGATTAGGAGACTAAGTAAGGACATTCCCTAAGTGCACTTGTGCACTGTACTTCAGGCCAACGTGCTTAGATTATTAAACTAGTGTTGTGTTTATGGTTACAACTACATTTCTAGTTCCTGGTTCATGCCTTTGACTTTTGCCCAAGTAACTCTGTTTGCACATGGTCTGAGTTCTGCCTGCTTGTTGGCTTGACCCTTCTCATTTTAGACTTCCTTGCTGTCTTTAAAATAAAAAAACAATTTATGTCACCTCTGCCACCTGACATACAAAACATGAGAGATCTCTCACATAAATGTTAAATATACATCTTTCAACCAATATACAATTTTTGCATAAATAAAATTTTAAAACCATTTATTATTAGATTTTGATTATAGTTTAATATTTTTGAGTCTCTGCATACTCCCTGCTCTTAGCAGACCTCTGTGTGCTGCTGTCTCCTGGCCATTTCCCCTGTTGGAGAGATTTTCTTCATGATTATTTGAGCTATCATTCCATCTGCATCAGTTTGCACCAGTGCATTGTGCACTATGCATTAATATTTATATGGATTATATAATTAATGTTTAATGGTTCAGGTTTAGCAGGTCCTGTGAAGGTACCTGAGTGATATATAAAAAATATAAGAAATTTGAAAGGTCTTGGCAAAATGCTTGTGATAAGTCAAACATCTTATCCCTTTCACTCTGTTTCATATATGTATATGCTTTAAATAACATGTAGGAAGCACAAATCATTAAGGATTGTAATGGAAATTAATTATCCCAGTGTGTGTTAAATCGAACATTAAGTGTTAGATTTCTCTTGTATAAGTTGTTTTCTTCTTCTCTATCTTTTCCCCTTCTCTGTCTGTCTGCATTCCTATGTGTGTTCTTTCCCCCTCGCTATCGGTCTCCCTCGGTATCGGTCTTTCTGCCCCGCAAGGACGTGGTGCATATCTGTAGTCAAAACCTACTCAAGGATAACTAGAAACTGTAAGTATTATAGCCTATTTGGACCAGTTGAAGCCCATGTAGAGATATGGAACCGCATAAGATATCAGGGGTTTATAAAAACTGCCCCTAAGAGAGAGACGGGGCTTCTTCTTTCCTTTTCGACCTTTCTGTTCGCAGCACTGCGCTGCTCTCTATCCTATCTTATAGAATAAAGGAGATTCTCGAAGGACTGCCTCAGTCTCTGTTTGTTCTGTAATTTCCACCACAGGCTTTAGGACTTTAAACATGATTGGGAATGCTATTACCAGGAATGATGTGGTGCCATGCTGAATTTCAATAATTTCTTTCATTCAATTTATATTACAGAAATTTTCCAATTATTACAATTCTCTGTAAATTAAATAAAAAATATGCCATTCTTATAATTATGGAGTTGAACCAGCCAGTTTCAGGACTACAAATTCAAATAATGCTACATTATGGAGCTCACAGTGTCTTATTTTAAACAGCAGCCAGGCAAATATGTTTTCAACTTTCAAGTTATTGCCATGTACTTGATAACAATGCAAACATTATTACCAGTAATTAAATTCTTACAAATTTTCCCTGTAACCTGGCTTTATACAATTATATCCCATGGGTGATGGTAATTTAGATGGAAATATTCACCAGGTCTCGGTGAGGAAAAGAATGTTGAGATGAACTCATTTTTTTCCTTTGTATTTTTGATCTTCCTTTTAGGCTGGACTATCTAGCAAGTTTGAGATTAATAACTGATCCTCTCTTGTGTGTTCTGGTCTGCAGGGAGCTTGGTTCCAATGCCACGCACACAAACAGAGTGTACACTAAATTAGCAGCATTGCTTCCGCAGCACATCAGTGGATTGTGTTTTATGGCTTTGTTGTTGTTGCAGTCTGAATATCATTATTAAAGTGATTTGAGTTAAACTCAGATACCACGTTTAGAGTACAATAATTTAATTGATTATTTAGATTTAATTGCTATTCAAATACACATTTCAGTCAATTCTCTTAGAATTGTGAACAATGTTGAACAAGATTATGAAGATGCCATATGCATGTTATTCACTGAGTCTGGGGTCCAAATGTAATAATAATAATAATAATAATAATAATAATAATAATAATAATAATGTTTTAATCTATTATTATTATTATTATTAGTAGTAGTAGTAGTAGTAGTGCAGTAGTGCAGATACATTAATATACATAAAAATGTGAAATGTACAGTATTATAAAACGTTAATTTAAAATGTTTTGCAAAAAGATTTAAGGTCATGAATGCACAGGAAAGATTCATATTAGTTTGCATGCAATTGAGTTTGCTCACTGTGGCTGTGGCTGCAGTGGGCTTGTCTAAGCTAAAATGTTGCCAGTTATGCTTAAAAAAAAAAAAAAAACAGAACTCACTTCAGTATGTAGTCATTGGTAAAAAACAAAACAAAAAAAAAAAACAACTAATACACTGAGAGACAGTTCTGTGAGTGGAAATGCCTTGTTGATAAGAGAGCTCAGAGGAAAATGGCCAGACTGATTCTAGCTGCCAGGAAGCATTTAGTGACTCATGTTATCACTCTTTACAACTATGGTAAGCTGAAAAACATCCAAGCATGCACAAAACATCAAACCTTGAGGTGCATGGGCTACGACAGGAGAAGAACATGAATCTGAGGCTATCATGGGCATGGTCTCACAAAAACTGAACAGATGAAGATTAGAAAAAAGATCACCTGGACTTTTTCCAGTTATTGTCTGACAGGAGTGTATATATTAGATAGATTAATCAATATACAAATAAATAAGTCATTATACAAATTTATTACTCACTCAAAGGTGTGTGGGTATTAAACAGCATGGTTTCATCAGTGTTTGTGTAGCAATGTAGTGTATTTATTTTTCGAGATGCATTTGTTTTTTATACAGCATATATTATTTTGAGTAACAATACTGAAAGTAAATCTAGGTGTTTTCTGTTGTTTAAAAGCAAAATGCCATTTTTCCCCCATATACTTAGAGATACTACCAGAGTAATATATCAATAGACCAGATATCATGAGACCAGAGTGATGAATCCAAAGACTTGGCAGTTTTTCAGATATTCAGGACACTTTTAAGTTGAATGCAATAGAGTTCTCTTAGTGAATATTAGGTCTGTTCAAGAACTTGTCAAGAAATCGTCTTTGTGTTCCAAATCAATTTATCTAACAAAGCGCAACTTTTCTCTTTCCTTTAATTTTTTTTTATATAAAATGTGTACATAACATGGAGTAATGTGGCAGTAAGCCGGTCAAATGCTAATTAAAAAGCTTATTTTAAATGACAAACAAACAAATACACTACATGACTGAAAGTTATAACATAAATTGTAAATGATGTCATTGTATGCTGTGGCATTACACTTTCACTTAATTGGAACTAAGTGGCCCAAACCTGTTCCAACCCTATGCACAATGTGAAGTTTGCCTGCACAGAGCCCTGTCTTCAATTTCTCATTCATTAAAAAAAATTAAAAATTTTAAAATAAACATAAGAGGATTATGTCTTCTTCACTAAAATCAATGCACATTAAATCCTATACCGTTAATTTTTGACATATAAAGGATACTGGTTTATTGGTTTATTTGTTTAAGGTCTGTCATATGGATCTGCAGTAGTGGATCAGCAGCAATTAAGCAATTAAATTCTTTATGGCTTTGGATGGGAAACTTCAACAAGCTTCCTCATTCTCAGTGGCTCAGTTATATGACTGATGGTTTTCTGTCTCACTTGTAAGTTGCTTGGGACAAAAGAATCTTCCCAATAAATAAACATTAGCTCTGGATCAAGAACCTAAGAAAGGGGTTTTAGTGATCCCCAGAACACAAAATATAACACGGAAGAGTTTGAAAAAGGTGTTGCTTTATTACCAATAATGCAGCAACAATTACATAAAAAAAGAAAAAAGTAGAACAAATCATTCTTGGTTGTTATTTGTATGAAGCCACAGAAACATCTTCAGTAAAAGTAGGCTATGTATATTAGAAATGGGCTTCAGGCTCCAGATAACGTAATGCAATGTAATGTAATGTAATGTAATATAATAAGTTCAGATTAGTTCAAACCTGCAAATGGGGAAAAGTATTGTGTAAAAGGTTTGAAATTCAGTAAACAGCACACAAATAATAGATATAAAATGTGATATATGCATACAATATTGTATTCATTTAAACTGATTTAAAGTTTTGAAAAAATGGGTGTTAATGCCTGGGTAAGGGAGTTTTTTTTCAGTTTCAGGGTTTCAGTTTGTACTTGGGTTTGCATGCATGTGATTTTGCTCAGTGCGGTAAGAGAGCTGAAGTTGGTTTGTATGTGGCTAAAATGTTGCCAGTGATGTTAAACACACACACACACACACACACACACACACACACACACACAAACACACACACACACACACACACACACACACACAC
>JAQQZX010040916.1:0-13936 GCA_030068355.1 Notoglanidium maculatum | reverse complement strand
CTCCATCTCTGGGACCGAGGTCACCGAGGTGGTCAAAAAACTCCTCGGTGGCAGGGCCCCGGGGGTGGATGAGATACACCCTGAGTTCCTAAAGAATAGAAATTGTATGTCACAAATGCTCATTTGTTATGCATGCCTTTTTTAATTAAGAAGAATTTACAGAGTAATATTGTCAGGTTCACTTTGAGGAAAGACTGGCTGACTTCTGGGGCTGTGTCACAGTGCTGGTGCCATCACTGCATGGTTGAGACACAAGTGCAGGATCGGGACACGGAGGTAAGAGCTGAGAGTGTTTATTAAAACACAACAGGCAAAGGTACATAAACGACAGGCAGAAGAGTAATCCAAGAAACAGAAATGGGTTGTGCGATCAGCAAACAGAGTACAAAGGGTAATCCAAAAAGCAGTAGTCACAAACGGAAAGCGGAGTCAAAAACACAGTAAACAAACACAGGAATATACCGCTCGGCAGACAACACGGTGGCTAGTCTAATGCTTCGCAAGGACGAAGCACAACAGGAAGTCCTTTTAAACCTGGCATAATCAGTTCATTGATGAGAGACACCTGCCTCCCATTGATTGGCCTATTGGCTGGGAACAGGTGCTCATGGGAGCTGTAGTCTGTGTGGTCTCTTTCAACATGCGGAAGTGCACGCACTTGGCCAAGACTTCAACGCGTGCGATGTGGAGCGGTTCATGACAGGTAAGGGGTCCCCTGCTTGGTTTGCCAGTTCTTTTGAGCCTCATTGGACTCTATGCCTTGATAGGGTTTAGTTTGTATTTGCATATTCTACTCTAGTCTTCAGCTGCATCAAGAGGGACTCACATCCATGCCCATTTCCATTATGAATGTAATTGGCAAAACTAATTTACAATATGCCTTGCAACAATTCTGCAATGGACACTGGTAGGATTGACTTAAAATGTTTTCATTTTGTTTACATCAACTCTTACCACTTGAGCTGCAGCCTTAGATTTTCTGAAGTTTGAAATTGTAGACTGTGAATTAGGTGGCTCCACTCCACTCATGGTGCTTGAAATGAGTCTGGACACCTTATGCAAGAGGAGCAAGCTGGGTGACTTGGGCTAGTAGAGCTTGACAGCAAGAACCTGGATACAGGTGGATATGTGAACTAATTTGACCAAAAACTGCGGGTGCTGGTCTGATGTTTTGGGAAAAAAAGAGTATTAAATTTTAACTAGAATGTAGAACATAGAAAAGGAACATTAGCCCCTAAGGCCAGTAAGGTAAACTCAGTCTCCATACCAGGTGTACCCCCATACACCATAACACCAGCTTGCCATAGTAAACTTCAGAAAGCACCCTAGGTAGTCCGACCAGCATTGTTTAATTACAACACAGATATTCTTGTAAATTATACCCTTGATAGACACTTTGTGAGCAACAGAATTTTCTAGCTGTACAAGACTGATATTGGAATCCCTTATTACAACCTTGTAATCATATGGGTAAAAAAAAAACTCTTCCCCTTTCTACAACATGTTGTGGAAAGAAATTGCCAGCACTAAAATAAGCTTGGAAAAACAATTTTTTTCCCCTTTAAAATTGTCATTTTCCTTCCATTTCCTTGAATGAGCAGCCTAAGACAAATAATAAGCCTTTGATAATGCCAAAAGTAGTGGTGCTTTGGCTTTGGTGGGTAACAGGAGACTGTAAAATCTATTAGGGCTCAGATATATATATGTTATCTGGCCCACTGAGATAGTAGGCACACGGATAGCCACCACTAGTCTCAAAGTTAAAGAAACAACTGCCACACTTCATTGTCACATGGAATCATAATCTTTTCACTTAACAAAATAGGCAATAGACTTAGCAGACACCAATTCTGAGCAACATGAACACTTAATATATCCATTCTTGGAAAAAATGTTTGTCATTTTCATCATTGCCCAAATATTTTAGCTGAACAATGTGGTGATTCAGTTCTACATTTGTGAACTGGTTCTCTTTTGACATAGGATGCTTCATAAAGAAAGCAAGGTCAAAGATGACAATAGTCTTAAAAAGGTCATCAGTCATGGATGTGATCCTAACTGGCACACATGGAAGCCAATGACTCATCTTTGAGCAAATAATTTTTTGCAATGTTCCTACCTTTTCAATTATCTTCTGAAACATCTTATTTTGGAATGCAAGCTAAATGTGTCTGCTCATGCTGCTCTCTAACTGAATCACAATTAAAGAGTGACTGTAATGCTTGTTTAATGGGAATATACTGAACAAAGCACTCTTTCCACCAATTGTTTTGGCCTAGAAATATGGGCTCTGGCTACATTTATTTTGCAATGCTTGTTGCAATGATCTGTATTCAGCACATCCATACCTTTTTTAATGTTGTTCTCTTAATGTAAATTTAAGAGCAGTTGATTTTTCATTCATTTTGTAAAGCAGGTGCAATTGGCTCATGTCAAGTATATCTTGGAATTCTTCAATTATAGTTTGAATAAGTGTAACAGGACAAAGTAATTCTGGTTGCAATCTCAGGTAAAACAGTTCAAGGCTGTCTAAAAAAATAAAGATTAATCTTCATTATCTTGTAAAACACCAGATTGTTCCTCACCTAATGAGCCATATTCTGTAAAATCTTCAGACTGACTGCAAGAGTTAGCATTTTCCTCAAATGAAGTTCTTGGAAGTGAAGCAGGCTGTTCTAGTTTTAGAGAACTATGGAAACTCATTTTATCATTAAATCTTTCCACTATCAACTTCTTATGTATATCCTCAATATCCTGGACAAATTTGATGTAAATATTGAAATTACAAAAAATCTCTATGAAAAAGGCTGCTTAAATCTTCACACTTAATTTGGCAGAAGTCAATGTGCAAAAATAATCTTCTGTTACAAACTAATCTACAAATTGATCTACAGCACGCACTTTTGTATATGTTTTGTGGTAAATTATAAATATGACCGTGACTTTTTTATGTTTAATGCAGGCTAATTAGTCATTAATGTGTACAAAACTGACAGTGAAGCATTGTCTATAGCCAGATGAAAAAACTACTCATTGTAGTAGCTTCTGACAAAGATACTGGGTATGTGTATATATACTTGTGTTAAGTGCAGTTAAGGGTTTGTTGTGGCTGGCTCAGCAGGCAAGAGCTTGGGAGGAGAGAATCAAAAAGTAAAATGCATAAAAAAGCAAGTGTACTAAACTTAAAAAAGAAAATATCATGAATGTTTCAAGGACTACTAAATGCATGAAAAAATGTGAATCTTACTCAAGGTCAAGGTTAACTTCTATGTGACAGCTACTAGTCTTTGATTGGCAAAAATATATTTAATAGCTGGCAGGAACCCAAAAAACCTCTGTAGATGTCTATAAAAAATAACATCACTTGAGCAGTAAAAAAACAAAATAAAACAAAACAAAACAAAAAAGCATCCATGCTGGTTTGAAGAACATGGAGTATAGGCTAGCAACCTGGAACAGAGATTGCTAGCCAGGCCTTCTCAGAAAACATCCGTGCCTGACCTCATAAATGGTCTACAGAATGAATGGGCACAAATTCCCACAGAAACTCTCCAAAATCTTGTGGAAAGCCTTCCAAGAATCTGCAAAGGAGGGACCAACTCCAAATTAAAGTCTATGAATGCAATGCCATTAAAGTGCCTATTGGAACAATGCTTTTTGTAGTGCTGTTTGAATTCTCAAATGTAAATTTCATTCACTATATAGAGCACAACAAAATGCAGTGTACAGAAACTGTACTCTACATCGGTCAAATAAGACTGCACTGCAGCTTGTCACATTAGTTGTAGAGTTTTATTAAAAGTTTTTACAGAAGTTTTTTTTTTGTGTTGTGAAGATATATGTCAATTACAATATGTACCTATCGAAAAATAGCGTTTGGCATTTGTCTATGTGACAGAGATAATAATTGTGAATATCTGGCACATAATTGTAGAATCATACATAGCATAACATCTAAGTAGTTTCCGAAATATATCAACAGCTGTCTGCCCTTATCGCATAGTGAGGATTCTATGTAGCAAACACTAGTGAGTGAGTGAGTGAGTGAGTGGACAAGTGGACAATCCAAACAAAGCATATCTACCCACCAGGGATATTCCTGTACCTGCTTTGCTGCCTCCTATTTGGTTCTGGAGAGAGCTCACCTCTTGGTTGTTAACAAAGTCCATGCCACTATTTCCATGAGCCAAGACAAAAAACTTGTGATAATATTAAACACAGTTGATTTTATTGGTATGTCAAGATATGAAAAAGACTGATTTACACCAAAAGATTGAGATGACAGGAGTGTACCGCAACTCTAGCAAACTCCTCATAATTTTATTCTGAGATTGAAAATTTTTCTGCAAAAGTGAAATCGCTTGAACCGTTGTTTGGTGTAAGGCCAGAGTGCACAACCAACAATGCAGATGGTTTGTGAAGGAAAGTGAAGTAGTACTTTACTGCACCAGGTGGTGGTTGAAATGTAGTAATTTACAGTAATTTACAGTAAAATGTAATACTGAAACTTCAGAATCTGTACATATAAATCCATGCCACATTCTCTACAGGGTTTTCTACACACCTTAGTTGTTTACACAATATCCTACACTGTAGCATGCTCTATGTACTTGGTAATTATCGATATCACTTGTACAATTGAGTTTCTAGTTAGTGTATTGACATTAATGATTAGGCCACCACTCTTTCTTGGTGAAACCCATCCAGGCTTGTTTGAATTAGCCTGGCTTATTGAATTAGCTCACTTCATGGAATACCCATTAAGATTTAGAGGACCCTTTGTTTTGTGCCTACACACACACACACACACACACACACACACAAACACACACACACACACACACACACAATTTAATACATCCTAGTCGACATGAAGCTCTGCAGAAATCAATTTTGGCTCCTTCAACTGAAGTGGAAACTAAATGCATACATATATGTGCAGAGTGACAGCCGGCCTCTACTCCCTGTAATGACCACGTCAGCCAGGTAATTGAAAATGACCTGTCCAAGATTGCTATGTTGATGGGTTGATACCATGGCACTTCTGGCTTGCACTGCATCTCCACAGAAGCAAGTGCACACCACTGAAAGACAAGATCTTAGTGATAGTGATCAAAGGTTAACAGTGTAAAATAGTAATAGTCATGATAACACTATACTAAATACACATTCCAAAAAAGCCTGTAGGAAGAGCTAGTCTACTCTGTAGTGCCTCTAGGTGTGACTGAATGAGTGTATGTGTGTGTGCAGGTACTCAGGTTTATAAAGGGATTTATTTTCATTCATTTGTCAGGGGTCAGGATTTCTTTTCTTCAGCAGAGGCCTGACCATATCTTAGTGTAGGGTGAATATCATGCCATATTTCTGAAAGGTTGAAACTCAGTTTTTGAAAACCTGTAATCTAATAAAAAGGTTTTGCAAGATTGAAACTAAGTTTTGAAGGCTTGCATAATGTTTTGATAGGCTGAAAAAAATGTAAAATTTTTTTGACATAAGCAATAGCGTCATCAGAGTATAGCTGGACACGTGCAGGTAAGGAGACGGCATAAAAATTAATGATGTTTATTAAAACACAAACACAGAGGCAGAGGTACAATAACCGACAGGCAGAAGAGTAATCCAAAAACAGTCTGGGGTTGAGTGATTGGCAAACTGAGTATCAGAGACTAGGCAAAAACAATAAACCAAAACAAAGAAATGGAGTTCAAAAACCAGAAATAGAAAACACAGGAATAAAGGCTCGGCAGTAGCACACACAGAGGCTAGTCTAATGCTTCACAAAAGCAAAGTGCAACTGATAGTTCTTATATACATGGCGTAATTGTCCGTGAATTAGATGTGCCTGCATCCCATTGATAGTCCTAATGGCTAGGAACAAGTGCTCATGGGAACTGTAGTCCTCGTGGATCGGGCCACAATGCAGAAGTAGGCACGACGGAGATCATGAAAGCACAGCGCGTGCGGCCAAGTCCACAATGCATGCCGTGCTTGCAGCGAGGGACAGATCTCGACAGAACCCGCCCACCCCCCTTAGTACCTAATAAAGTTGTTCCGTGGGGGACCTGGGCCCATAGGCTCAGGTGTATCACTAGACTCCACCCCGCGGAACTTTTTTCTTAATGAGGGCATGGGCAGAAACTCTTGCAAGAACTCTGGCAGGAACTCTGGCATAGCAGCAGGCTTAACTGGAGACACAGGAACCAGGCTGTGTTCTGTGGTTGTGACTGGAACAGGAGCAGACTCTGTGGCTGCGACTGGAACAGGAGCAGGCTCTGTAACAGCGACTGGAACAGGAGCAGGCTCTGTAACATGAGCTGTGACTAGAACAGGGGCAGGCTCTGTGAGTGTGACAGAAGCAGGAGCTGGCTCATTGACTGTAACTGTGACAGGAGCAGGTTCTGTGACTAGAGCTATGACAGAAACAGGCTCTGTGACTACAGCTGTGACAGGAACAGGCTCTGTGACTTGAGCTGTGACAGGAACGGGCTCTGTGACTTGAGCTGTGACAGGAATGGGATCTGTGACTTGAGCTGTGACAGTTATTGGAACAGGAGTGGGCTCTGTGACTTGAACTGTGACCATCACTGGAACAGGCTCCTTGACTGTGTTACTGGAACAGACTCTGTGACTTGAACTGTGACTGAAACAGGACTTGTCTCTGTGACTTGAGCTGTTTGTGACAGGAACTGGCTCTGTGACTTGAGCGGTGACTGCTGCAGGAACAGGACCAGGAGTTGGCTCTGTGAGTGTGACAGGAGCAGGAGCTGGTTTTGTGAGTGCAACAGGAGCTGTCTCTGTGAGTGTTACTACTACTGGAACAGGATCAGATTCTGTGACTTAAGCTGTAACCATTACTGGAACAAGAACTGGAACAGGAGCATGCTCCGTGACTGTGATGGTTATTGGAACAGGATTCTTGACTTTGACTGGAACAGGAGCTTTTATTGCAACAGGCTGTGTGATGTCTGCTGTAACAGTCTCTGTAGCTGGGACAGGAACAGGTTCAATAGCTTCTACTCTCATTGGAACAGGCTCTGTGACTTGTACTGGAACAGGCTCTGTGACTTGTACTGGAACAAGCTCTGTGACTGAGAGAGGAACAGGCTCTATGACTGAGAGAGGAACAGGCTCTGTGACTGCTGCTGTAACATGCTCTGTAGCTGGGACCGGAACTGGTTCTATAACTTGACATGGAACTGGCACTGTAGCTTGAACTTGTACTTGTTCTGTAGCTTGAGCAGGAACTTGTTCTGTAGCTTAAGTGGGAACAGGCTGTGTAGCCTTTACTGGAACTTGTTCTGTGGCTTGGGCTGGAACTCATTCTCTAGCTGAGGCTGGAACTCTTTCTGTAGTTTGAACATGAACCGTCTCTGAGACTTGGACTGGAGTGGGCTTAGGCCCTGAGACTGTGGCTAGAGCATGCTTGGACTTGGACTATGACGTGGATTCGAGCTTGGACTCTGGCTGGGACTCAGACATGAACAGGGACTCAGGCATGGATATGGGTTCGGGCATGGACATGGACTCAGGCATGGACTAGGACTCAGGCATGGACTCTGCATAATCCTTAAAGCCTGGTGGAAGACCGATGGCAATCTTCAAAGCGAGGTGGAGGATTGACGACAATCCTCGGAGTCAGAAACATGCTCCAGAGCAAAAGCCTCCCTTTCTTCCACTGGAGGGGGCTCAGGAGTGGTGGCATCATTCTCGGCCACTTGAGGGGGCTCAGGAGCAGTAGCCTTGTTCTCGGCCACTTGAGAGGGCTTAGGAGTGCCCTTGTCGCTGCATTCATCCCAGTCAGCTTGCTGGGACAGCTCCTCTGTGCACTCAGACCCCCCACAAAAAAGATTTCTTGGGGTTGTTCCCTCTGGAGGGCCTCATTCTTGAGGTCTCTGTAGAACTACCCGAGTGTTTCTCCAAAGTCTCTAGGATTGCTTAAGCACGGGTGCTCCAGGGCAATGAGGCCCTCCGCAAACATAAGTGAGGGTTCCATGAGCCACCAAATCATGCACCTCTCCCAGATGGGGTCTGAAGGACGAGGCTCCACCAGACTCTCCCGAAACAGCCGGCAGTGGAGCAAAAACACACAGGGAGGTTCCTTCACCCCATCATACTGCTTTGGCTGCTTTATCTCCCAATTCTGTAGGAACATGGTGGGCATAGTTCTCATGAGCCCAACTTGACTCCTCCACGATCCTGATGTGTCCCTTGAGGCGAAGCATTCTGTTACATCATTGGGGTATAGCTTTACACGTGCAGGTAAGGAGACGGCATAAATATTAATGGTGTTTATTAAAACACACACGCAGAGGCAGAGGTACAATAAACAGCAGGCAGAAGAGTAATCCAAAAACAGGCTGGGGTCAAGAGATCGGTAAATTGAGTATCAGAGACTAGGCAAAAACAATAAACCAAAACCTCCCATTGACAGTCCTAATGACCGGGAACAAATGCTCATGGGAAGTGATGACCTTGTGGTTTGCACCACAATGCAGAAGTGTATGCTTCCGCGCTATGCACAATGGAGATAATCAAAGCACAGCACGCGCAGCCGAGTCCACAATGCACGCCGCGCTTGCAGAGAGGGGCAGATCCTGGCACATTTCTTTTGTTTAAACAGTGTCTCTCAAAAGTATTTCATTTGAAACAACTGATGATGCAGTACTATAAGTAAAACTGGTTTTCAAAATATGGCATAATATTCACCCCTATATAGCTTAAGGGTTCCCAAATTTTTTGGGCAAATAACCCTAAATGGACATTGTGAATTTTCTGTGACTTCAAGACTTACCATTTTGTTTCCTCCTTGCGACTTACCAGAGTACTTCTAAATCCAAATTCAGTAAATTTTCAATTTTCATTTTCACTTGACTACTATTTGTTCCGCTGAGTCAGAGTCACTCAGTGTTGTCAAGGAAGTAGTTGAAGGGGTTTGGACAGAGAAATTTGTTCATTTTTTATTGCTACTACAATGTGTTAGGATATTGAAAATGACTAAAACAGCCTGTACACTCTTAATGAGACTTGCAGTAATATTTTTAAATAGTAGCAATTCATAGAGGGAACAATATTTCTAATAATAATTTGGGAAAAATGAATATAAATAAGTGGAGATTATGAGCTTCTCTCAAAACCCCACTTGTGAATCAAGAAACCCCATGTTGGGTCACAGCCCTTAGATTCAGAACTCCAACAATAACCATTTTGAGTGTGTAGATAAATTTCATATTTTATTAAGAGAAATTTCTTCACTCAATTTAATTGCAGTGTATACAAATTTGATCATTAAAAAATAAAACATTATTATCATTATTATTATTATTATTATTATTATTATTATTATTATTATTATTATTATTATTATTATCTCCTAATAATCATATTGTCAGGCAAGATATTTTGATACCAAAAGTGACAAAGCAAAGGAAACTAAACCCAACTGTAACTACTTAAAGACAGATTTAAAACTTTTTGATCACATTACCATATAATCAATATTGAGACATATCAGTGAGTTATCTTACATACAGTATATAAGCTAAAATGTAAGGTACTGCTTCTACATTGCTGGTAAGTAACTATACTCTTTGGAAACAAGAACTTCAGGAAAGTACAGGAAAGAATTTCCCCCAACTACTAACTCTCAATCATATTATTCTCTGCTATAAAAACACTCTGCTCTGGTTTTGTCACATGAGCCTTCTAGATTGCTTCACAGAACAGTGGCTCCCTGCCTGACCTGGTTTGTGAAAGAACCATTTTTTTCTTTTTTTTTATTTCTGCAATATGAAGTTTGGCCTTGAAATAATACCTGGAATATATGAACATGATCTTTGCAATGATTCTCACGTCGCTTGAGTGTCATACATAAGGAAAACAATGTTCCCTACAGAGTGATTGATCGTGTTGGGGTTTTTGTCCACAGATACCAACTCCATACAATCAAAATGTTCACAACATCAGAGATTAATTATAAAAAAGAATAACAAACAAGCAGTTTCCCCAGATACACAGTGATTCAGCTAAGTTAGCAAACATTTTGGTACATTGTGTGATAATTTTTCTCAGCATGTGGTGTCATCAAAATTATTTACAGATAGAAAAGTGTGTTGCAATGGAAAGATGCAAGCAAACAATTTTCTGTTCTCAACAAGCAGTTTCGAAATGACATGACATTTCTTTTGGTATTTTCTTTTGGTCATTTATTTCCACAAAAGCACCTCAAACAGAGAGGTACAGCCAAAGTGAGACAGGATTTAAATGACACTGGGATGGAAGACAGCAGACCTTACCAAAAAAAGCATGTGGCTGCCTGCTTCAGAATTACTGAAGAACAGTTAATTCAATATAGGAAGTTTGATGTTAGCCACAGCAAACAGTCAGTGACGCTAGTTAGGGGCCATCTTCAAAGTGACACACTTGAAAGAGATAAAGAGATCAATATCATGATGGTAATTATGATAACTAGATGGTAATAATGGTGCAAAACCTTTGGACTTACAAAACAAATTTTATTTATTATTTTAAAAATAATTAATTTCAATACCTTTTCAACTGTTTGACATACAATACTAACACCAACTGTAAAAGCAAATGCATAACCAAAGTCCAGCCAGCAAACTAAATAATGAGAAACAAGTTCATTAGAGTAGCAAGAAAAAGGGAGCAAAGCCATGATTTTGAAGATGATGACCTTGAAAATGAGTGAAGGCTGGCAATGGATTTACTTGTCAATTATGATGGAAAGATGGAAAATAATTTAATTATTGTATTTTCAAAGCAGTTCCAAAAGTCATGGACAGGTCTGCTTTATGAAGACTTTACAAAAGTAAATCACTATCGTGTCGTATCCAAATTTCAACAGTGAAGGAAATAACATTCTCCTTAATTCAGGGCATACATCTGCAAACTTTAGATCATGAAGCATATTTTCTTTATAGCATATGATCCATAGCAAATTAACTTTAAGAAATACATAAGAAATACAAAAGAATATGCATACTATTATTATCAGTAGTGGACCAGTGTCTAGACTTGAAATTTAGTCTAGGGGTTGAAATTTAGAGATAATAGGCATATTAAATATGGCATGAAGAGGCATAAACGACAGCTGGAGCAAATAAAAGTATTAAAGTATACTGGGCCTTCTTTTAGGAAAATAAAAAACATTTACAACATAAGTTGTCATTACTAAATGAAATAAACCACTAATATTGACAAAATTGACTTTGTTCACAAGTTCCAAACTTTTGGTTTAAACATGTTCCAAAATTGTCCCAGTTGGGGTGCACACTTAAAAGTAACAAAAGAAAATGATGTGTGGGGTGTTATGCAACAGTCCTACCACACTATTGATTCTTTGAACAGGTGAAACAGGGGAGACAAAGGTTCCTTCTTGAGGTAAAAGGGAAATGTTCTCTGAGTTAGATCATTTATTTTCAGGAAAATTATCCAATGTTACATATCTGTGAGTGTCAAAAGTATGTGAACCTCTAGGATTAGCAGTTAATTTATAGGTGATATTAGAGTCAGATGTTTTCAATCAATGGGGTGACAATCAGGTCTTGGGTGGGTGCCTTGTTTTATTTAAAGAACAGGGATCTGTCTGATCTTCAAAACATATGGTTGTGGAAGTGCATCACAGCATGAACAAAGGAGATTTCTGGGGACCTCAGAAAAAGTGTTGTTGATGCTCATCAGGCTGGAAAGGTTACAAAATAATCTCTAAACAGTTTTGACTACGCTGATCCACATTCAGACAGACAGAGAAATTCAAGATAATTTTTACCCTCTCCAGGAGTGGTTGACCAACAAAAATCACTCCAAGAGCAAGGTGTGTTATAGACTGTGAGGTCTCAAAGTAGCCCAGGGTAACTTCTAAGCAAATAAAGCCTCTCTCACATTGTCTAATGTTAATATTCATGCTAATGACACTGAACAACAATGGTGTGCAAGGCAGGGTTGCAAGGAGAAAGTCACTGCTCTCCAAAAAGAACACTGTTGTCCATCAATAGTTTGCTAAAGATCACATGGACAAGTCAGAAATCTTTTTGTTTTAAATAGTTACTGGAAATATTTAGTTGCACTTATTGCTTCCCCAGGGGGTCTGAAAGTAAAGGTTCACATATATGCATTATTGGATCATTTGCCTAAATAATCATCACTAGCAAAATGGTTACTACAACCCGAATTCCAGAAAAGTTGGGATGTTTTTTAAAGTTGAATAAAATGAAAATGAAAAGACTTTCAAATCACATGAGCCAATATTTTATTCACAACAGAACATAAATAACATAAATGTTCAAACTGGGAAATTGTACACCTTTATCCACTAAATGAGCACATTTCAAATGTGATGCCTGTTACAGGTCTCAAAAAAGTTGGCATGGGAGCAACAAATGGCTGAAAAAGCAAGAAAGTTTAAAAAGATTCAGCTGGGAAAACATCTAGCAACTAATTAAGTTAATTGATATCAGGTCTGTAACATGATTAGCTATAAAAGGGATGTCTTAGAGAGGCAGAGTCTCTCAGAAGTAAAGATGGGCAGAGGCTCACAAATCTGTGAAAGAGTGCTTAAAAAGATTGTGGAATACTTTAAAAACAATGTTCTTCAATGTCAAATTGCAAAGGCATCTACAGCGCAGAACATCATCAAAAGATTCAGAGAAACTGGAGATATGTCTGTGCATAAGGGACAAGGCCAAAGACCTTTATTGGATGGCCGTGGTCTTTAGGCCCTCAAACGACACTGCATCATTCATTGGCATGATTGTGTCATTGACATTATTAAATGGGTCCATGAATACTTCCAGAAACCACAAGCATCAAATTTGAAATGAGCTCAATATGTGCATAAAATTTCTCAGTTTAAACATTTGTTATATTACCTATGTTTTGTTGTGAATAAAATATCGGCTCATGTGATTTGAAAGTCTTTTAGTTTTCATTTTATTCAAATTTAAAGAACATCCCAGCTTTTCTGGAATTTGGGTTGTACTTTGTTTAGCTATAATCATTATATTTACCTTTCTCAATTGATCAGCACACACGCATTCTTTGTTGAATTAAAGGATTGGCATTCGTGCTTTGAGTAGTAACAGCTTACACTGAGCAATAGAGAGTAACACCACTTGGCTCATACATTACAGTGAAATAAAATAGTTTCACCCTGCTATTTTCAAGTTCAACACAGATTATCATATCTTTAGTGGAAAAAGATTCACTCACCAAGATGCTGGAATATAAAGTTGTGACAAAATAACTGGTTTGTGGGTCATCATCATATGACCTCATCATACCCTGGTGATCCTGGACTATGCCACCCACTATCCAGAGGCTGTCCTGCTCTGAAATGTCACATCCAAGTCCATTGCAAGAGAGCTGGTCCTCCTCTTCAGTTGTGTGGGGATCCCTAAGGAGATAATGGTACCCCATTCATGTCCAAACTAACTGTCAATTTCTGTTGGTTGTTGCAGGTTCACCATTTGAACACATCTGTCTACCACCCACAGGCAGATAGGCTTGTGGAGCGGATCAACAAAACTCTGAAGAGGATGTTAAAGAAGGTGGTGGAAAAGGGTGGTCATGACTGGGACCCACTTCTCCCATATATACATCCTGGGCACAGCCCCAAGAATTCATACCTAGGGACAGAATCTTGCTGCTCCTACCCAGTGCTGCCTATAAGTTCTTAGCTCAATGGAAAGGCCCATATACAGTTGTAGGCCCAATCAGTTACCGCCTTCAACAACCAGGTAAGAGAACATCTCAACAACTTGAACAAATTAATCTGGTGAAACCATGGATAGAGCCAAACCCTGCCATCACAGCCTCTCTTGCTCCTCACACTCCTCACATCTTTCCAAGATGGCGGCACGGCAGTAGCACGCAGCGGCCACTCCGGATCCGAAATGGTGCTTTTTTTGTGCTATTTGTT
>JAQQZX010040780.1:0-13942 GCA_030068355.1 Notoglanidium maculatum | reverse complement strand
AGAAAGGCACCCTGGGTGACCCGGGGATCGAACCCAGGACCTTCTTGCTGTGAGGCGACAGTGCACCACCGTGCCGCTCCTATGAGCAAAACCTCAACACTAAAATCTAGGCTATTATGAAACATCTGTAACCTGTAACATCTGTAGCTTGTTTTTAAAAAAGGCTATGCTTACATGACATCACATGTAGAATATATAGGCTATAAGGTAACATTTAATTGTTACTTTTCAATGTGCATAAGCAGCGTCACTCTCTACTCCTTATGGATAGCCTTCGTTATAGCTATATTTTGTATGAGTATTATTATCGGAGCTAAGGTGAGTTAATCACGGTCATGAACTGATTCATTACTTTTATTCGGTTGAAGCTGATGAGCTTAAAATTGCATATGGCAAAAATGTATAAACGAAACATATTTTTCCATACATATCTGTTTATAATAGTAATAATAATAATAATAATAATAATAATATCCACTGATAATCAAATAGACATTATATGTAGTTTTATATGCTTTTTGGTCTGCTTTTCTGGCTGGTTTGGTAGTTTGTGTAAGTTGTATTTCTAGTTGCATGTATGTTGAACCCAATCCGTGCCCCTTGTGAATCCTTTTTGATCGAGATTCATTCCATATTTGTTTAGGTGGGTCAGTGAGTTCAATGAGTACCATTTAGGCTTGTTCAGTTAGTCAACCCAATAGATTTTCATTGTTTCAGTGGATGTAGTAATAATTTGTGTTAGGCATGATCAGGTTACACATTTGTGGCAAACCACACAACTGAACAAATTAGTGAACAAATCTGAACAAATCATTTAACTGAATCAACTTGAACTGAAATTACTCAAGGAACTAAAAAGACTCGTCTCTAATTTGGAGGCAGTTCAGATTTGCATATTAATAGAAATTGAATTTTTCGAAGAGGTTAAAAATGAAGGTGATAAAGGCCTTTAAAACATGTTTTGGCTGGTGTGGACCTGTTATTTACGCCCCCTTCATGAATTAACACTCACATGCTGAAATCCTAGGCATGCAGTGAACTGGACTGCATTGTAATTTTGGACTGTCTCACACCTTCAGCTACTAACTGTGAAGAAGATGAACACACACACACACACACACACACACACACACACACAGTACTGCACTATTGCAATTTTTACACCTCACAAATCAGATGTACTACTCTATTTAATTTTTTGTTAATGTCCAAACGTGTTTGGCCCGACCTCATGGTCTCAGGTGTTGTTGTGATGCCCTCAGATCACACGCCCACACACAAACACGAACTAAAGCCACATAGGCACCGAGTTGCCACGTATGTACACCTATTTAGTAATATGTTACAGGTTAAGTGTGAGCTTAAAAGCCATAGCATTTACACAAAATGCAGGAAGAAATGTTTCTGCATGTTTCTCTTATCCAAGAGATTTATCGCAGGGTATATAATAATGCTGGAAGTGTCCATTCGAATGTGAGTAATGTGAACCTAAGAAAAGGTGTACATGGTCATTACATGCTGCTCAGGAGCTCTTCAGTGGGTATTAAAGGCTGTAATGTTTGCCAGGATAATGTCCCCTCTACCATCCACCACCAACCCTTACTGTTTACACAAAACAGGACATTTATATGTTACGTACCCCAAATTCTGTCCCTTCCACTCAGCTGCTTGTTCTCCTGACAATACTGACAACATTGACACCTGACATGTCACAGCCTGTTTTTGCTCCACCCACATCCAACAAAGCATCTAATACCTTTTGTACACTTATCTGGCCACAAGGTTCAGTATCCTGAAGCTCACAATCTGATTGGCTTTTGAAACGTCTGCATATTAACACTTTCATAGGCTGGAAAGACACACACCATGCCAAAACGTATAAAGCTTGCCATATTTAAACGTAATTTTGCAGATGTATTTGAAAGAATTAGTGTGTGTTTATTGATGAGTTACAGAAAAAGTATGTGACTTGATGCAATGTCAATCAAATGGCCTCTCATTGTGAAAGTAAGCAGGGCTTCATGACATTTATTGGCAAAAAGTGCCAAAGTAAGGCACTTGCAAAAAGGGCTTGCTTACTGGCTATTTATCTTCAATAAATTAAATAAAAATAATTCACAGGGATGATCAATACTGCTTTGCATTGTTGCCTCATTGTATACACATTTATGACAACATACTGGGCACAAAATACTGGGTGGATATTATCTTAACAAACTCCAATTTATGAAAACAGTGGTATTAAACACCCATTGGAAAGTTATTTTCTGTACAAACATTTCTAGCTTGTGTTATGTCCAGTCATTAATCAAATCCACTTATATTATTTATATTATTTTTGTACTACATTTACATTTATTATTTATACCACAGGTTCATATTACATGCTAATATTACACTTAGATAATATCATGTTTATATTACATTTCTTATTATATTACTTTCATACATATATTCACTTTTACAGTACGTGCTTATGTTACATTCATATTATATTATGTCTGCCTCTGCCTTATTACCTCTGGCACATTTTCTTTTTAAAATTATTTGCACTACATTTGTATATTCTTGCACAAATGTGGGGACACCTGCAAGGTTGTCTTATTATAAAATTAGAGGAGTGTGTGTGTGAGAGAGAGACAGAGAGAGAGAGAGACAGAGCAGCGTCTCACCTGGCTGCCAGGCCTCCTGGTCTAAGGTTCGACACTCGAGGCTTGCCGTCTTTGTCCGAGCCTCCAGAGATGGTGAGGCCGAGACTGGAGCCTTCCCTCTTTATCAGCTCCACTGTGGTCAGCCCTCGAATCTCATCTACACACACACACACACACACACACACACACAAATCAGGACAGCATCTCAGCCTGCATCATGATCATTTAGGGAAATCATTTAAGCAGCACTGGTTAGAGCTGGGAATCTCTGCTCATGTCACAATTTGATTACACTGTACATAAAAAATTCAATATAAAATCATTCTTTAGGTATCTTCCTACATTTTCTGATCTCTATAGCCTACATTATGATTTTTTTTACAACGTAACCACATACTGTAGACGGGTACAATAAGGCATCTTGAAAGCTATCCAATCGAATAGGCCATGCCCTTGTTCATGACATCACATTAGCTGATTAATACAGTGTCTAATAGTCATATTCTGTATGTTTCCATATGCACTAATATTCCACTATTATTCCGAATATGACAGTATTCGGAATTTAACATGACTTATGTAAACAGCATATTACATTTGAACATTCCGAATTGGGCCTTATTCCAAATGTAGTATTTTTACACAAACCAACTAGACAACAGTTTGCAAGGCTGAGGTAGAGATGCATGCATGTAAACAGGAATATTAGTGGGATATTCATTTTCATTAACCATGCAAACAGCTTAGTAGAAACTTTCTTTTTTTTTTTTCAGAATAAGGGCAAAAATATTTTGTGCATGTAAACAAGGCAAGTGTTTTTGTAAGATAAGTTGGTAATGATTTTCTGTAGTTTCAGAAGTTGATTATTTTCATACCAGTTTATGTTGTGAGGATTATATTAAGGTGTTTGTAGTACAAGGAACTTGCATGAGAGATGCTCCACAGACATGGAGCATGGATTTACAAAACGTCTTTCAACATCACACTACTCTGGTGTTAATTATTTTCCTATAACCGCATGCCCTGTTGTGTTTTGTTCCTTAAATAGTTCATGAAAAGCACCAGGTTTATTGTCTTGTTGATCTGAGATATCTGGTACTATTGACAGGTTTCATACCGATATAAACATCAGAGTGTTCTACATGGATGCAGAATACTTTCTTTCCCCCATTTTCCTGATCTATAAACAGAAGCTAATTTGTCTTCACAAATCGTTAGAGAGTGACAAAGTGTGAGAGGAAAAACTGTGAGAAGGAAAAGGGAGACAGGTTTTGTGTAGAGTTAAGCAGGGATTCTGGACTCTAAAGAGACTCGAAAGTTCGGCATCAGTACCAGCGCAGACAAGCTGTCTGTTCACCTCAGCACGCATCTGTGTGTGTGTGTGTGTGTGTGTGTGTGTGTGTGTGTGTGTGTGTGTGTGTGTGTGTGTGTGTGTGTATGGAACCTCTCATGAGACATTTCATCCAGTATCCTGTTCATCTTATTTAATGAGCATTTTACCTGGAATGCTGCGCCTCTTTGAGACCACACTGCTGTCATTGGCTGCGCAGTCTTTATTCCCTTTTGAGTAAGGGCCGTCATCTGGAACGATAAAATAATAATCGTCATTAGTGCTGCAGGAACATCTGGCAACCCGTCTTCATGGATCCATGGCATGAAATAAAAAATAGTTAGGACAAAAAATTTCCAAAGGATTTGTTTCCGGTCTAAAATTCATTTCTTCACAGCAAAAAAAAGGCATCTTTGCCAGTGAAAATACCTTGAATATAATAAAAAAATATCATATTTTCATATTATAAGAACACAGTAATGCAGTACAAGATTATTAAACCTATTTCTAGATATTTGTTTTTACTTATTTCAAGCAAATAGTTCTAATTGCAGATCAATTGTTTTATTTAAATTAGTAGGAATGTCTAGAAATAGGCTTGGTAACCTTATAGTTGGTTTATTATAATATTTTAATAGGAAATACTAGATAAGTGTGACTATATTTAAGATATTCACATTTATTGCAGTGCACCAGAGTTAGTGAATGTGGGCAATAGTTAAAAGAATCCTATAGCTACCAGTTAATCGTTGTGCAAACTGCATGTCTAAATTTTCAAACTTACCTAAAAAAAAAAAGAATTGCTGATACGGTCTCAGATGTTCTATAACAATGGACAAAAGGGCATCACAGAGCTCAAAACAAATCTTTCTTGAAACCGAATCAGATTCTTCCGATTCGTAAACATCAGACTCGGGTTGGAGATTGAAGACGGAAACGTACGCAAGTGATTCAGATGATAAACCGTTCCAGTTAGTTTTGTTGGTTACATTTTTAAAACTGACGTATTGTATTCTGCTGGTTTATGAGTCGAATTGTACAAATGGTGTTACTGAGCCAGTGCCTTTTAAAGAGAGGGTGTGATGATTTAGACATACAAGTAGCACAATGCTAAACCGGTAGCTTCCTTTACTTGTTAGCTACAGTCCATATGACCTTTAGTTCCAGTACAAACCTAAAAAAAAAAAAAAAAAGTCAACGTTTGACAACAAATATTTATATTTGTGAACTAAGGAGAAAACTGAATACAGTTCATTTTTGGCAACAGTATCTCTAAACACCAGTAAAACCCAATCATATATAACGCAACATAAATAATTGCCCAAGGCGCCAACCAAGCAGGGTGACACTGACACACTGTGTTTTTTATAGACGCTCGTGAAATCTGCCCTGTTCTGCCCCAGTGATGCTGCTAACTGGATGTTGACTGTCGTCTTACTCTTGCGATGTCCCCCAGTCTCCAAGTGAAATTTCACCAAGAGTGCCAAATAGGTCAGAGCTATCACTGTCTCACACACACACACACACACACACACACACACACACACACACACACGCACACACAGTAATCAGTAATACACCTAGTTAAATCTATACCTAAACCTAACCTTAACTTCACAACCCAAAATATACCTTTTGGATCTTTTACCTTTATAATAAATAATTGCAGTTTTTTGTAAAAAGGTAGTTTTTCTTATAAGGAACAGCCAGATGTCCCCACAAGGCCAAAACTGTCAAATATTCCTATCCTTGCAGGGACAACTGGTCCTCACCAAGGTATAAAAACCTGAGCAAGGAAGCAATCGTAAAACCTGAAGATTTCTTCTTTTATTTTAAGATTTCTTCGTAGCATTTCTTCTACATTAAAACAAATAGGAATTTTAAAAAGAAATGCAAAAAATTTGCTAGTTTGGTTGTAAGCAAATACTAGCAGATTTTGATTTCAAAGCCAAATCCAAAGTCCCAAACCATCCAAATGACAGACGTTCTTCATATATTAAATTACAGCTTGTTAACCCTATTAAAAATAGTAACAAATACCAGAGCTATTTATATTTATATTTTTCTGTTTTTTCTTTTTTCTTTTTATAAAAACATGCTGTATAGTATTTCACACATGACCCAGAGTCTCTGAAACTCATGCTTCATGAGAGTTTCACAAATTGATTTTGGCATGCACAACTCATTTTACAAGTCAATTAAAAAGTAACAAAGTAATTTAGAGCGTTACACTCCAACAGCCCAGCTTGAGTTGACACCATTCGTGATGTAGGTTAAACGCCGGATGTTCCTACAACGCTGGTGGGCCTATTTTCAGACCTGGTTTATTTATAGAGCTGAGACAAGGCCTGGTTAATACTTCTCTCCCATATTGCCACAGTTTTCCATGAACACCTACAGACATCAGTAAGGAACGTTCTAGACAGACGGTTGAGAAACAAAAAAATTGTAGTATGTGTGATCACTTAATAATGAGCCAGGTTAGTCACTGATCACAGAGCAATGAGGCTTTCAGACACAGAACAAGCTACAAGAAAGCCCTCTGTATTGAAGTAATCATTGCAACATTAATGGTAATAAAGTAATCTCATTTTCAATTAAAGAAAACTTATAAAGGGTTGCCAGGCATGCAGAAAGTACCCCAAAAGACAAATAAAACCATTACAATATCCAAAACTCAATATACGGCCATCAGAGCTCCTATACAATTCACTTATGACCATGGGATAGTTTTATTATATACATGCAGTATATTGTCCTAATTTACCTGTGTAAACAAGTAAACCAATCCACTAATACACAATATAACGCGTCCAGTCAGTAAAAGTATCCTGCTAGATTTACTTTATGTTTTTGCTGTGATTTAGTAAATAATGAAATAATTTACGGTGTACTGTTACAGGAAAATAATCAACAAGGTGATGAAGCGAGTTACTGTTACCATCCCAAACGATGATTAATTTACTATAACAAGCACAACGTAGTGTTTAATTCTTCCTATAGCATAGCTATTTGACAACTATTGCCATATTTTATTAGTTAAACAGTGACAGATCATACTGTTTGCATTTGTAGTTATATTTAATGTTGTGCAATATCCACAGAACAAGATAGTTCTTGTTATCGCTTCTGCTACATTTCGCAGTTATAAATTGTAATAGTGCGAGTGTGGAATTATTGGGTTTGGCAAAATGCTATAATATTTATTCTATGATTAAGTTTGGATTTTAACAGTTTATCAAAACAAGTTTGAGCTTTGTATAATTCGTGCCTGCCATAGAGTCTTATTTGAAAAGTAATCTTTCCCTTTTTTTTTTTTTTAAATCTTATGAAATAAATAATGTTTTGCAGTTATGACATACAATAGCAAACCATATCATTAACAGTACACATATTTCAAAAACAGTGTAGAAGAACATTTTTGTCCAATTTGTGCCTGCCATATTTCTTTTTTGAAAAGTAGGCTACTCTGTTTTCTTAATCCGCGTCCCAGGAGACACTAAACTCAGAAATAAAGCTGTGTTATTTTCACCTGTATTGGTATATTGCAGTGAGTCAGGCAAATAGAAATGGCTAGAGGTAAATATATGTAAAATATGGCTAGACTCACCATTGCGGCCTTCTCTTCTTAAACCGCACAGCATGGCTGCGGTGTCACGTCTCCATGCTTTTCCACACCGCGGTATGAGACTCGTCTATATTCTGCATACACTTTTGTTAACCCACACTGCAGTTTACAGACTTACTTCCCAAATCACAGTGAGCATGCTACAGCATATCCTCTCCAAAAGCAAGCCAAAGCTCCTCAATGTGTCCACTTTAGAATCTATTTTTTCTTGAGTGTCTTTAATCAAAGCTGGCATATCGTCCACGATGCCATTCACACTGCAAATGTGTAAAGGGAATTTTTACTTTTCTAAAAAAATCTTCGGACAGTCAATGGGTGAGTATGTGTATAGTTTGAATGACTAAATACATTCATGCATGTGTGTATGTGGACTTGTATTTCCCTCAAAGTGCTAATGATCTCCATGTCTGAACATCTTATTTATGATGGTATCCTCTTTCACCTTCCTGTAGCTAAATTTGTATCAGGCTACATCCAAGTACTAGTTTCTAAAGAGATATCATTTGGATCAGTACTCATTATCTATACCTAATAACTCTAATGTTATTTGGTTATTCATACTCAAGAACCAGATTGTACTTTCTGAAGAGGTACTGGCTATTCATATGTCAAGAGACAAATTCTGGTCTTTAAAGATGTACTGGCAATTTATACTCCAATAACCAAGTTGTAGTCTCTAATGAGATACTGGCTATTCATAATCCAAAATCCAAACTCAGGTCTCTAAAGAGATACTGGATAGTCGGCCTCCAAAATCCAAACTCTCATGTTTAAAGAGATGTTGTTTATTCATACACCAAAACTCAAATTATAGTCTCTAAAAAAGTACTGGCTATTCATTCTCCAATTCACAAACTCTCATGTCTAAAGAGATACTGGTTATTCATAATCCAAAATTCAAATTGTAGTGTCTAAAGAGTCACTGGTTATCCTCACTCCAATATCCAAACCATAATTAAAAAAAATAATACTGGACATTCATACGCCAATATCTAAGCTCTGGCCCTAAAGAGATTCTAGCTCTTCATAACACCATTACCCAAACTGTAGGTTATAAACAGATAGTGGGTGTTCATACTCGAATATCTAAGAAATTGTCAGAGTATTTCATTTTTGTTTTAGAGTATCAGAGTATAGTGTCAAGGCACCAGGAGTATTTATAATTCAACATCTGAATGTAATGTTCAACAACCGATTTGGACAGAGATACAGCCAAAAGAGATACCTACAATTCATGCCTCAACGTTAGTTTCCAAAAAAATATTAATACAGCAATATCCAAACTCTAATGTCTAAGCATTCACATTTCATATGCCAATATCAAACCTCTAGTCTCCACAGAGACACCAGCTGTCCAATAAAATATCTAGTAGTCATATATGAATCCAGCTTATAATGTCTTATTATCTATACATCAATATCTAAACTATACTTCATATATATATATATATATATATATATATATATATAACTTCAATATCAAAATCTCTTGTTTCCAAAGAGACACTGTATAGTATATCCAAGCAGATATGTTATATTCATACTCCAGTATCCAGGCTTTATAGCTGGACAACACATTGGCTTTCCATACTCCAATATTAAAACTCTAATGTCCAATAAATATGCATACTTCAATATACAAAATCAAATGTACAAAGATGTACTGACTATCTCTATTCCAATATTCAGACTCAAGTGAATATTTATGTACCTATATCCGAACTCTAATGTTTAGACAAGTACTTACTATGCGTACTTCAGGGAGACTCCTAATATCCGTACTCCAATATCCAAACTCTAGGGTTAAAAAAAAAACCAGTTATCTATCTTTCAATATCCAAACCTTTCCACTGAGATACTGTAAAGTCACATTCTAATATAAATAACTTTCTAAAGATACTGTACATCCATTCTCCAATACCCAAAGCAAGTGTCTGAAAAGATACTGACTATCTATACTCCAATATTCAAGCTCTAATGTTCAGAAAGATACTCACTATGCACACTTCAATATCCAAACTCTAAATGCTATCCATGCCACAATGTCCAAACTCCAGAGTCCACATTCTATTGCTTCCCCAGTCCACAATATCCAAAATTTAACATCCAAGCAGATATTTCACCCACAATGCAACGTCCAAACTGTCGAATCCAAACAGATAATGAATGTCCACGCAACACACTGCAAAACCAAAACATCCAGTAAGGAACTGATTATCTGTTCATCAGTCTTCAAACTTACTTAAACACTGGCTGATCTGTGTGTGAACACAAGCGCGAGTAGGAAGCTCCAGCTGTGATGGAACCGTAACATGAGCCTGGAATAAAAGCACTGCTGCAATGAGACTCCAAGCGAAAAAGCAGAGTCTATCTCACTCTTTCTCTCCTCCTCTCATTCCTTTGCTCCTCCCTTTCTTCCCAGGCTGCTGAGTTTTTCACACTCATGTTTGCCCTTCCTTCTTTTTCCTATTCATCATCTCTATTCTCTCTCACACACACACACATACACCAACACCAATATAGACACGTGCTACATAGTGAGTTTCTTCCTGCTGGGTGTTAGGAGTCATACACCTCATTGTGCTGGGCCACACACACACACACACACACACACACACACACACACACACACACACCACACACACACACACACACACACACACACACACCACACACACACACACACACACACACATACACACAAAAGAGCCACCTCCTTCTTCAGATACACTCATAACACCCATGTGTCACTAACATTTATACCCAAACATTCTACTGAACTCAACACAAACACACACACACACACGCACACACACACACACACACACACACACACACACACACACACACCACAGCACACCATAGCACCCTTTTGCATTAATTTCCTCAGCAATTTCTGCAGCAAGTCTTCATCATGAAGCTCACTGGTGTGAGCTAACACAAAACTGCTTTTAGAGGGATTTGTCAATTTACATATTATATATATATGAATATATGAATAATGATATAATAATAAGCAGGAGACAATTTCTAAACAGCCCTTTAATTGTTTTGACATCTGTTGGTGTGTATTACAAGAAAGGTTTTGCAGGTTTACCTCATTGCTAGAAATTAGCGCATATTGCTATTTTTTAAGATTCCTAGATATTTTAAAAGTAATTTCTACTTTTTTGAATTCATCCCAGGTACAGATTACATAACAGAATGGTTTGGAGGGAGAAAAAAAAGGAAATTGAACTAATTTATTAATTTATGCAAATATAGTCGGTCAACCTCGACGTGTTGTCTGTGTTTCTGCGCGGGAATTACAACGCTAATGTCGATAACAGGTAAGTCTGGTAGCTTAGGATAAGCATTAGCACTTGTGTGAAGAATTGGATGCAATTTAAGATTAATAAAAATAAACTCTTGGGTGAAAAATTAAAGAACCAAACATCTTGGCTGATCGCTGATGTAGCATTGTGTTTTAATTGCCTAGCCAATCCCTTAAACCAATAGTTCTCAAACAGGGGTCCAGTGACACATGATTCTGTAAAGTATAGCCGGGGGTCCGTGCTTTAAAAAATATTACAGTGGTATAAATTTCAATCCACTATTGCCAAAGTACTGAATTCTTATAGTTTTTAGCTTGTCTGGTCATTTAAATGAATTTAATCCGAACCTTAATAACTTAAAAACAAGTAAGCCTCTATAAACCTAATGACAGTTTATTATAAATGTGTTCAGTACATAAAAAGTGCAGGAATTTAAATCCCTATGGCTACAATTAATAATGAGTTTAATATTTGAATAGCTGGATTGTGCTGATTTTTTTTATGTGCTAATAGATAAAAAGAAAAAAAAAATAGTTATAAGAGTCCATGGCTGCAAAGCCAATTTTTCATGCATAGCCACTTCTCACAGTGCTCATTGACACTCAGCACTTACTGTATGAGTAACTTTTCATTACGATATCACTATCACGACCAGTTGAAATGTGATTAACTCATTATGCACATCGCCCCCTGGAGAACAGTAAAGTAAAACTGCTGGATGGAAATTAACTCTACTAGCTCTAACACTACTCCGATTCACAACTGTCTATCAGTGATCTGCTCTCATGTTTCATTGCCTCAGAAGATCTTTCAGCCAGTGAGAGCAACTGTGTGTGTGTGTGTGTGTGTGTGTGTGTGTGTGTGTGTGTGTGATGATGATGATGATGTAGGCTCTGCAGTCCCCACACCTGTCTCTCCATTTGTCCATTTGTCACTTGAACATACCAGACCTTCCCCCACACACGCATTTCCCATAACCACACACACACAGTCAGCTCCAATACAGTCAATGCGTGCTCCATGTCCTCTCCCTGACATGTAGAGCGGGGACAAAGAGATCGAAGAGACACGTCCTTCTTCTCTTAGCTCTCTTCTATGATTTTGTCAGACAGAAATCTGAGTCTGCAGCTACTCCCGTCTGCCTCAACCACTCGATCAGTGGTTTAGTATTATGGGAAAAGCAATAGGTCTTAATAAACATATTGCAAAGAATTCATAAGAAGTGCTGACTGAATGACTGAATGTTAGCTCTTGCTATTGCTCTTCATAAAGCATCTTATTTATTTGTTTGTTTGTTTGTTTATTCGATGTATAGGAATTAGGGAACTGAAAATGTGACTACTGATATCTGTATGGCATTGGTCTGCTTTGTGATAATATTTATTCGTTTATTTTTAAAATGTAAGTAAAAATGTAAATAAGGGGCTGGGCGATATGACAAAAATATCATACTGCCATACTTAAAGACTTTTTTTCTTTCTTTTTTTTACCATACACAATATGCATCATCATAGATAAGGTTTGCTAAGAAACTTCCTGCAAAACATTTAAAAAAATGTAATGATACTTTTATTTCATGTCTGCAAACATAAGTTGTTGAACACTGAAAAGGAAGAGAAAACAACAAAATCCTTACATTTTACAAATGTGACTTTTTTTATATATATATATATATATATATATAAAATCAGCTGCTTGCAAGCAATTTGTACTTAAAAATTATAAAGATATCATTATAGCCACAATATATTAGAAAAGTGGATTGTCACTCATTTATCACAATGTTGATATTATATAGTCATATTGCCCAGCCCTCAGCCAATTATAAACAAACACATATGGTATCTCAGACATATGAATTTCTGCTAGAATATTCCGTTGGTGACTTTTACCAACAGTATGAAGTCAAAGTTGGGACACGACCTTGGGAATCACAATTTAGCAAATCTAAACAAGCATTTCCAGACATCTTTCATACTGACTACGGCAATATAGCAATGAACGTCTATCTCACAAATGTCTTTCTTAAAATATAAGTCCAGTGTTGCTTTCAAACAACATTGTTAAGCCTCATAATCTCAGGAGGAACTTTGGTATCTAAAATGGTCGTCCCTACAAGGTTACAATATTTATCTATTCAGGTTTTGTTCATGCTTAGATACGACAGTAAGTTAAACTGTCCAGCGAGTCTGTGAGAATGAAGAACTGGATGTGATTTGAGGCCGATATTTACACAAAAAACTATTTACAGATGAGATGAAACTCTGCGTTACACTTAATTTGCTCTCTCAATATGGGAAGATGGTCAGGTGGTTAAAGTTATGAGAACACTTTTGCTAGCCAACTGGAACATATGGATGCTAAGCAGACACTAGCTAATGACTGAGGCTAATTTTTTAGCTAGCACATAACTGCTAAGACAAGATAGTCATGGAAATGAGACAGAACTATCAAGAATATCAACATTTTCCTCAGATGTGTTGGTAAATTGTTATAATTTTTTATTTTTTTTTTAAGATTTAATACGGCTAAATTACACATGAGCAGTAAATAAACTTCCATAAGCACCACCATATTGAAAGTCAAAACTAAGTTACATTTCAGACCGGTGAGAGAATTTCAGATAACAATAGAGTGGTATGAATATGTGAAATCTTTCCATAAATGTGGTAAACCTTCAAACAAAAATGCCTACATTCAGGACCTCTTGTGAAATTGACAGATTGGGATGATTTTGATAGCAACACTGCCATCTTGTGGTTTGGAATGACTCCAAAACTGGTCGTGTTTTGAGACTTACAAACACTGATCATGACCTTTTACATTCTTATACTGAGAAACACTAGTGTGAAAGACCCCCCCCCACACACACACACACACACACTTGCACTGTATTACACTGATTATTGAATATCACATTCACTCTGCATTTCCACCTTACCATAACATTTCAAACACACACACACACACACACACACACACACACACACATGCACAGGATAACCTTTTGTCCTGTCAC